>JAZKJV010008972.1:0-297532 GCA_037367405.1 Ottelia alismoides | reverse complement strand
TCTCCGCATGGAGTATCCAAAACCAATGTCTCCCTGATATTGCTCTCCCATTGTCGCTTCAAGAACCACCTTCGTACTTGCAACATTTAACAATATCTCCAAAAAAAACAAAATATTCCGCATTCAAATGATATCTAGTTTACTCCCCCAAAAAATGGAGTAAATCCTTTTGATAGATGGCCTAAAGGTAGTTTGGGAGTTTTGCCCGCACACGATAATTTGTATTGTTTACAATTTCCTGATTAATTCATTCTTTTTGTAAGGAGTAGATGTAGTTTAGAACTTTATTTTAACTTTGCAAAAATTGTCCTTGGTTTTGGTCATTTGCTTAAGATCGTCCAATAAAGTAGTTCTATATTGTTGTTTTAACTAGTCTTTCTGTCATTTCAGTTAGCTGTCGAGGTCTAACTATTCAGTTATTAAAAAATTACATCGTTGTTTCTAATTCTTTGCTTTATGTTATTTTATTGTAGTATTTAGCATAAAAATCAAGTTTTGTGGTCATTTTCATTGATAATAGCTTGAGTGCTAGCATAAATGGAGGCGTTCTAGGTTCTCCTTTAGATGGATATGGATACACAATGTTCTCTCTAGGCCCTTATTAGAGAAGGGTTTTGAGCTTCATTTAGAGGGCTATGAAGCTATAATTATGAGATCATGTGACATATATATTCAGAGAAAGAGGGCTTAAGTCAATGTTTCGAAAGCTCGAAATACATTTAAACAAACATTGGATATGCGTTCTACATATTTTTTTTTCCTGAGGTACCGATTAGGAACGATGTGTTCTATGTATTTAGCCATTGAACATTTATGTTGAATCAGGTTCGTCGAATAATTATTCGATGTATAATGTGAAATTTAACATCGAAGTTTCTATCCTAATTCGGCATGCAAACATCGGTTTGCCAGTATTATAATCCAACGTGTAAAAAATCGAGTATGCTGTAGCTAGACTTTTGAAGTTTTAGATGTCGGCATACATATACATATAAAACGTCGACCATGGTCAGAGATGCAGTTCAATTGCCCAGTTTTTAGGAATCTTTTAGAGCGCACGCTTCTTAATCAGAGACAATCGAGAATGTTAGCTCAAAATTTGCCGAAACATCCGGCTTTACTTAATGACACTATAACAAAATCAAGGTATTTGTCAATTACTCACTCACTTTGTGTACTTCATATTTACTCTACAACCACAATTCCTATGCTTATAACTCACATCCATTTATCCGTCAAAGTGAACCATATTCTACAAAAAATATCAGATTCCCTTCCTATGAGATATTGCAGTGTGTGTGTGTGTGTGTGTGTGTGTGTGTGTGTGTGTGTGTGTGTGTGTGTGTGTGTGTGTGTGTGTGTGTGTGTGTGTGTGTGTGTGTGTGTGTGTGTGTGTGTGTGTGTGTGTGTGTGTGTGTGTGTGTGTGTGTGTGTGTGTGTGTGTGTGTGTGTGTGTGTGTGTGTGTGTGTGTGTGTGTGTGTGTGTGTGTGTGTGTGTGTGTGTGTGTGTGCGCGTGTGTGCGCGTGTGTGCGCGTGTGTGTGCGTGTGTGTGCGTGTGTGTGCGTGTGTGTGCGTGTGTGTGCGGTGCGTGCGTGCGTGCGTGCGTGCGTGCGTGCGTGCGTGCGTGTGTGCGTGTGTGTGTGTGTGTGTATATAAAGTAGCTAACTTACATGCTCCCACCCATTTTTCGAGACCTCTATCACTTCCATCAATACTGTCAAATTTTAACGGTCCCAGAATTGCTAAAAATGACCCCCTTCAGATGAAGGGCATAGGAGTCTCTGTTTCTGACAAAATTTGAATGACATGTTAGAGGGATATAGTGATGAATATACATATTTTTATTTTCTAAAAAAATAAAAAATAGGGGAAAAAGTGGGTGGGAGTAGCCAATTGGCTACACCAAGGGTGTAGCCTCATTTAACCCAAATATATATATAGGGAAAAGGGAGTATGCACTAACTAGCTACAACCGATCGTTTTTCTTATTGGTTTTTTTATTTTTTTTAAAAAACTTATGGATATTTATATAGTTTATTGACAAGAATATGTGTTTCAAATTTCATGCAAAACAAACACTCCTAACATGCCCATCTAGATATGGTCAATTTCAATAATTCTGAAACCGTTAAAATGTCATAGCCTTGATGGAGATGTGAAATGTCGAATTTAGTTGAAATTGGTATGATATCATGATGATATATGGTAATTTAAATCCCCCTACGTTTCATTTCAAAAACACAAAAACCCAATGAAAAAATGGTCGGGTGCAGCTAGTTAGCTCACCCGCCGGTGCAGCTTCCCCAACCCCATATATATATATATATATATATATATATATATATATATATATATATATATATATATATATATATATATATATATAGGATATCTTTCAAATGAGACGTAGTCCTTCCATCTCTAAGGAAGGCCAACGATCCCATACATTCGTAATTAATCGGACGGTTATTAAAAAAGGTATGTTAATAATATTATTTAATTAACCAAAAACCCATTTTGGTCATTATTCATTATCTAAATATGGTATATAACCACCTAAAATATCTCCCTTTTAATTACTCTCTCTCTCTCTCCTAATTTTCCATTAATGTTGTCCCTCTCTCTCCTAATTTACCATTCACGTCAACAAAGACCTCCATTATCTCCAATTCATTTGGGGCTGCCCCTTGGGAGTAGCCAACTTGGCTATTCCCACCCCTATTTTTCCCTCCTTTTTTATTTCTTTGGAAAATAAAAATTTGTAAATTCGTCATTATATCCCTCTAATATTCTATTAAAATTTCGTCAGAAAAAGAGACTCCTACGGCCTCCATCCAAATGAGGTCGATTTAAACATTCCTGCGATCGTTAAAAAAATGGCGTCTGGATGGAGGTTCTAGGAGTCTCTGTTTTTGACGAAATTTTAATAGAATGTTAGAGGGATATAGTGATGAATATACAAATTTTTATTTTCCAAAGAAATAAAAAAATGAGGGAAAAATAGGGGTGGGAGTAACCAAGTTGGCTACTACTAGGGGCAGCCCCATTTTACCCATATATATATATATTCTTTGTGTGTTTTGTATTCGACTGCATTCAATTTATTTCTATCGTAAATCATCTCTGAATTATAAGAGATATTAATCCGGACCACATTTCAAATTTTCTATTTTTGACGTTTGAACTTGACCACTTCCAATATCTTTTCCATTTGGTAAAGACAACCATGCATCATATCCCGTGCATTCCGATATCAAATCTTCATCTTCTAGTTCACCATTTGCGTGTGTGCGTTTCTCTACTGCGAGTTTGAGTGAAAATTTTTTGCTAAAGATTCCCCAAGGAATTGTTGGAAAGATAGTGATATAAGAGACTTTACTAACACAACTATAGTGGTTTAGCCTTATCATATATTGCTCATTGTGTTGATCAAATCTATGTTGGAATTGGTTTGCTTGGGATGTTTGATACAATTTGATGGCCATTATCAAGTTGTATTAACATACTCAATTCTTGAAATTTAGTATTTGAATTCCGTCTATAAGTTTTTAAATTCCACATTAGGGAGAGAGAAAAATCTATCTTATGTCTTATGCATGGGAAGTCCTAAAATCTATCTTGTATCAAACCAGAGAAAATTTTGATTACTACAAACGTGAACACATTGAAAATTCCCGCATGTTATTCTTCTCCCTTTGTGTGAGAGTGCCTGCCTTCTCCTTCAATCTCATTTTCGTCCATAGAGGTGGCTTTGCAGGATGCTCTTAAATGGTGTGCACCACATACAAGCATGTGACATGCGAGCATCCTGTATGTCGCTAAAGTGGGGTGATGCCTCTCTAAGGGGAGTTCTTTGGGACACTTCTGTTATACTGCTAACTCACCTTTTCTTTTTTGATCATTTTGCATTGGTTTGTTCAATCATTGTTGTCTCCGGATTAATCCAATAAATGGATATGCCTGTTAAATTTATTTCACTACAACAAAAAATGATCTAAGGGAACAAATAGTTTAACATTCGTTGTCATATCATCCATATATAAATATATAGCAATAAGTATTATCCATTACTTGCTTCTTTAAACTCCAACTGTTGTTGTATTTGTTGTTATATCCTTAGCAATGAATCATATGAAAATAGTTATCCTTTAACATTTTCTTCCGAGTGTTGATAATTTTAGCAATTGTTTATATAAATTTTAATAAATAAGCCAATGGATAAATCGTTGCTATATGAATATTTAGCAACGAATGCGACATTTATTGCAAATACCAAACAAAAACTTATGAAACGAAAAATATCTATTGAAGATATGTTATCAAATATTTAAATTATTCGTTGTCATAAATCAAATTTCTTGTAGTGTTTGGAATGTCTTTCATATAATGCATAAATATGCTTGATACATATGACGTCTAGAAATTTATTCTCCATTCTCTCGTAACATATGTATGTGCAAATTTATTCCAGTTATAAGGGATTAAGTATAGACGACAACTTCGACTGCATCAGATTCCTCTTGGCGTTAGCGATGACTGCATATATGTACGTGGAGAAGCATATCCTATGTGTGAAAGCACCTATTTAATTTCACATTTGTTGTAATGTTCCTTCCACATTCTTGATTTTTCGACTGTATAATTTATTTATGGATCACTTGTGCCCTTGAGATATTGCAATATCAATTATGGCTCTATCTTTTTGCATTATTAGGTGTTCCCTCAACTTGTCGTTCTATCATTTGTGACATTCCATTACTTTAGCTGTCAATGAGTTGAACTTAATTATATTTTTTTTCAAATCATAGTGCGCTCAAGAGGGGACCTTCGATCCCAGTTTTGTCGAGAAGCTCAAGGTGCCGAGTTTTCACCCTTCAATGCCATCCTGTCGTACACGGTTGATGGAGCTCTGGTAGGGACGATATGGTCCTGCAAAGGGAGAGTAAAAGCTTGAGCAGAGCTTAGCCTTAGCATGAAAAACAAAAAAAGGGAAAGCAGAGGGCTCATGAATGACAAAGCAAGAAGGTGTGGCGGAAAAGGAGATGAGATGGATTGTGGATGATGGGTTTATGATCGAGAAAGAAAGGGGATTGCATATATGGAATGGGAGAAAGTGATAGCAGAGAATAGGATGAGAAGCAAGATGGAGAAGAATAAGGATGGAGCAAAGTGGAGAAGAAAATTAAAGGGGGGAAGAGAGTGTACTACATGATGGATATACACCCGTGAGCTTCAGTTGTTGTCACTAGGACAGACCAGGGGAGGAATTCGGCTAGATGGGGATGGGACGAAGGTGAGAATCAGGGGTCATAGGAGGAGGGGGCGGTGGAGGAAGAGGGGGATGGGGAGGTGGGTAGGGCTGTCAGAAATTTCTCAGATTCGACATCTGCTCAGATTCGGCTCGCTGAAAGTTCGATTCAGATTCGATTTGAAACTAAACGAATCGAACCTAAATACGAGTTTGGGCTCGATCAAATAAACGAATCGAACCTCAAAAATATAGGTTCGCTCAGGTTCGGTTCGTTAAAAGTTCGATTATATACACACATACATACATAAAAGTATATATGCATATATATATTGTATATATACAAGGAAAAAATACATTCTATATTAACATAAGGGCATTCACTTATTTTTCCAAACCCATCCAGTCATCCACTCCCTAAGTTCCTATTCTTTATTCCCGAGACCCCACAAAACCCTCCCCCGCAATTGCATTTTCCTTTGAACAGAAATGCATGCACAACATTTATTCTTAAACGAACCTTTAACGAGTCGAACCGAACCTTTACGAACCTTACCCGAGTCGAACCGAACCTGATTATAGTTTTTATTTTATCGAGCCGAACCGAGCCCGAACCTAAAAGTATGCTAAACAAGCCGAACCGAGCCTGGGTTGGTTCGCTCAGGTTCGGCTCGTTTACACCCTTAGAGGTGGGACATGATATTCTAAAAAAGGAGGGGCATACCCAGGGGCGGAACTAGTATATAACTTAGGGGACCATGGCCCCTCCTTAATTATCACATTTCACTTATATAATATTGTTAATTTTTTATATGACCCTTGATATATGTTTAAATATATTAAATAAATTCGAATAATATCACAAAGTGTTCGGTGCCTTACTGGTAAAGTGTTATGTCCTTTAATAAATGAACCAGGGTTTAATTCCCACTGCTATTTTTGTTTAAAAAATTATCTCTTCTCTCTCTCTCCATCCTTTCTTTGTTTTAAAAAATTAATTCCGTCCTTTCTTTGTTAACAAAATTATTTCTACTCATTTTTAAAATATTAAAATTATAAGAATAGTTTGATATAGGGATAATTACACTCATAACCTTGAGTAATTCCGCAATAACATTTATAACCATGCATAATCGCGAATTACATGGGAAACCTCGAGTAATGCTTAACTCTTACATGGCATAACCTCGTGTCATATTCCGTTTGGAGCAACCGTTATATCTGACGGTTTCTGTTCAAAAAGACAAAATTTCCACTAAAGTTCATTCTTATTTACAAACACATGCCATCCTCTGCATGTCCCGATCTCGTGTTCTAAACAGCAGCTTGCCAGTTCCTCCTGCCGATCCCAACACCGAGCAGCTCTCTTCGAAGCTCCCCATCAGCGACCCGAAGCCTCCCCCCCGTTGCCCAACTGGAAACCCCCTCACCCCACCCGCCCTGCCTCCCACGTCGAGCCTTCCCATTCATCGGTCGAAGCCTCCCACGCAACCCGCCAAGCTTCTGAGCTTCTCCGATTAACCACCCCAACCCCCGACCGAAGCTCGAAGCTCCCCCTACCTGCAGCCAAGCTGGAATCGACCCCCTCCCCTTCTTCCTCCGCCTACAGCCACGCCTCCGTCCGCAACCACACCCTCCTCCTCCTCAGTGTCCTCACCCACCTCCCTCGTCCTCCCCTTCTTCCTCCTGCCACGTCCTCTCCTTCTTCCCTCGCCACCCCGGCCTGGAAGACCCCCCTGCAAGTCCCGACCCCTTGCAAGCTCCGACCCCAGAGCCTCCCGCGTCTGCATGCAAAGACCTCCGGAACCCCCCGCGCGTCTGCAGGCCCCGACCCTCGGAACCCCCTGCGCGCTAACCTTTGACCCCTGCCCCACTCGCCCGCACCCAACCGTGCCTGACAGGCCCCTAACCGCACTACCCCCCCCCCCCCCCCCCCCGGAACTGCCCCGCAGCCGCGCCTGACAAGCACGCCTGCATGCTCCGACCCGATAACCCCCCCCCCCCCCCCCCCCCCGCGCGCAAGCGCGCCTGTAGGCTCCGACCCTCGTAACGTAACTCTGCCTCCCTCTCCCCCAGCGCGTCTACAGGCCCGCCGCAATGAAGCTTGAAGCTTCCCTTCTCGCGTCTACCAAAGCTCGAAGCCCCCCCCCCCCCACCTGTTTTTTTGGCTAATCCTAGCCGTTAGATTATAGGTTGGTTAGATTAACTTGTTCATATGGTTGAGTTAACGTATTAAACTAATGGAGGGTTATGAGTGTGAGACGGAGTGACTTTATAGGGTTTCTCATGTAATTCGCGATTATGCAGGGTTATGAATGTTATTGCAAAATTACTCAGGGTTATGGGTGTAATTTTCCCTTTGATATAAAATGAGATTAGGGCTCATTTATCATTCTCATTATTCTTATTCTCTTTATAATGAAATAAAATTTATTATTATCTTTTAAATATGAAATTTTTTAACTAATACTATTAGAAATTCAATAGTGGAAAAAATAGCATATAGCTCTGACTTCCGGAATTCGCTTGTCAAAACTTTATTGAAGATTTCAAATAACATTGAAAAGGTAAGTTTATCAAATTTCAAAAAATACATTTGAAATTATTAACTCAACTTAAAAAATATCATTTGAAAATATATATATTTTTTATTTTTTTACTTATACATGATAGATATATACTTGACCTTCCCTTGATAAAATTCTTGTTTCCGCTACTAGGCATACCACTCTAATAAAATTCGTTTTTACAGATTGAATCGGTATAGTTGTTACCAAACTCATCTCGACGAGAATGGTATGCTGGTAGCTTTTTTTTTGCTTGCAAAGAGCAGTACATATTTGGATCGAAATGATATTCGTATTCTTGAATCAAGCATCGAGTAAAAGTTTAGTTCATAAGGTTTGCCATTAGTTTAGATTATTTGAAATATGTTTTGCACCTTTAATCGAATGCCATTTACGTTCTCAAGTTATGATCTGGATCAAGTCTACCAGATTTGATTCAAATGGGTTTGGCAGAAACCGACCAACGATATTATATGACCCATTAGATGTGTTACAAATCTACTATTCTAATTCAACTCTTCTCTTTTATGAGTACTAGCAGGCATCCGTACCTTACACGTGGATAAAATATTAAATGCTGACACTCCAAGACGAAAACGCCAGCTCTAAAATGATGGACGTCTTTAGAATATATAAAGTGTTCCATTTACTAAATTAGCAGACATAATTTTTACTCAAGTAAGAAAAATAATGAAAAATCATGGGCATCTCGTTAATTTTTTGATAAGAAATAAGCAAAAGTAATGTGCATATGATATGATATCAAACAGTAACGAAAGTATCGCATAATTATCACTTATGGTCAAAATTTTTCCACTTCACGATTCTATGGCCAAATTTTCCACTTCATTATTCTAGGTAGACTGTAGTTGATATATCATTACATTTCTTGAACTATGAAATACTTTGACTGAGCACATTTGGTACCTTTTCGTTTTTTACTTTCTAACAGATATTTCTAGCTATTCATTTATAGATTTATTTGCTATTATGATATGATATTATAAATTATCAATCCATATTAATTACTATTTAAACTATAAAGCATCAATCCATAAACTACTCTTAAAAATATTAGGAACTAATTTTCGACCCTCCATTACATAAAAAATAAGTGGATAGGTATGCAGGTAAATCTAGTAAACAATTACTTAACTACTACAGCAAAATCTATGTACTACTGATTGTAAGCGCTTTTAATTTAAGGATTTTTACACACGAATTATATAAATTTTGTAAATTACCTTCTCGATGTTTAACATCAATATTCCTCCCTTGATCATGTAAACTTGCTAACCTTTACCTGACAGACATTCTGGTTAACTCACATCCATTTACCCGTTAAATATAATCGGATTTCATTAAAAAGATATGTATATTACTTTCTCTATTTAGAAAATTTACAAAAGATGCCACGACTCCATCAATTTACCATCACCTACATCTCCCTCACCACTTCTCCTCTTTTGACTATGGCCTCAAACTTACCGTCTCCTTCTCTTTCAACTATGGTCTCGACCTCCTCGGCGACGAAGACGAACCCAACACCACCTCCTCCGGCATCGCTCACACCAACTCCTGCTACGACGGTGCCACACACCATTCAACCAGCAGTATCCGAGAGGTCAACCTCGTCCCTTTTGACGCCATCCAGGACCTCCACGGCATTGTCGAGCGCATGATCTCTGCTACTCCTGCGAGAGCTTCCAAGCTTATAACAACGTCTGCAAGGCCGCCATCAACCTGAGCCTCGAGCACCTCAGTGTCGAGAAGCTGAGTATTGGCAACGTCCATCATGTACCTCCCTTGGGAGTTACTCGAGTCTAAGATGTCGCAGGTGAAATGTGCTGCCAAGTCTTGCATCTGGATTCACGTCGCCTCAGACCTCACTCAACCTCCCAGCCCTCCCACGCATCGCCTATGAGCTCCCCAATGTTGTCTTCGACCTCCCATCACTCCCATACACCGTTTATATTTATTTAGCAACCTCAAATATTTGATCAATCGGTTAAAGAAACCGTCTCAAATATTTGGAAAAAATCATTTTCATGATCGAAAGGGAATATTTATCCATGAAAATAGAATATTTTTGTATTTGGTGGACGAATGAAGATGAGGTGAAGAGAGATAAAATAAAGAATAGGTGGAAGAAGAAGAAGAATGGAGGAAGAAGGAGATGAGGAGGTGGAAGATCCACCATCAATTTCATCTCTGGTTAGAATAATTTATGAATCCCAGATTTTCACTCTTTATTCTTTTATTTTAGCTATTTATTTTGACAAAATATCATATAAATACATGTAAATATAATAACATAGCATTATGCATGCATGCGTTAATATTGCATAATTAGCATGTATTTGTGCAAAAATAAAAGAATAAAGAAAAAGAAAAAAGGAAGTATTTAGAATAAATACAAAGTGACCTGAACCCTAAGGGCGTGTTCGTTTGGAGGATAAGGGGGAATGGAATAAGGGGAATAAGCCCCCAACACGGTTCCCCGTGGTACGACTATTCTCCATTATTTCATCTTATTTCACTCTTATTCCTATCTTTATCCCACCTTACCTACTTTATTTCACCTTATTCTCCTTATTCTTATCCTCCAGCCGAACGGAGAATAGACCCTTATTCCCCTTATTCCCCATCCTTATTCCTGCTTATTCTCCTACCGAACGGGCCCTAAGGGCCCGTTCGGTAGGAGAATAAGCAGGAATAAGGATGGGGAATAAGGGTCTATTCTCCGTTCGGCTGGAGGATAAGAATAAGGAGAATAATGTGAAATAAAGGTAGGTAAGGTGGGATAAAGATAGGAATAAGAGTGAAATAAGATGAAATAATGAGGAATAGTCGTACCACGGGGAAGCGTGTTGGGGGCTTATTCCCCTTATTCCATTCCGCCTTATGCTCCTACCGAACACGGCCTAAGGGTGCGTTTGGTTGGGGGGTTACCCCTCACTTTGGGTGGGTAACTCCCCAAAACCCCCACTTTTAACCCACTAGTGGGGCCCACTCCCTTCTCATCAAAAAAATTATATATTATACCATCATATCATCTAAAAATCATAAAATATTCAACTTCTACTCACTATTCCAAACTTCAATAAATCACATCACAACAACTAATCACTTTTTCAAATTTCAATACAATCATATCATAATAACTACCAATTTTTTCAAATTCCAATACAATCACATCACACAAATCCTCCCGATCCTTAACCCACCAACCAAACACACAAACACAAAGCCGGATTATCCACCTCTGGATAACCCACGAACCAAACACACTCTAAGAGAAGGTCAAGCCTTGACCTGACCGTCAGATAAAACTAGTAGGGAGAGATAGGACCTACTTTGTATTGTACATATTACCTATATGCATATATAATTATTTTTGACACAATAAAATTAAGTCATTATTTTTACCTCATTGTATATATTTCTAATAATAATATAAAGATAAAATAAAAATTAGAAAAAATTAAATAAAAATAAAATAAAATTCCTCTTTCATTGTACAAATACACATGTATATATGTTACATCCACCATTTATTTCATACTTCTAATTAATTTGTCAAAATAAAATAAAAATTATTTGTACTCCTAAAATTATATAGAAAATAAATAAAATATAAAATTGGGATATTTATGTAAAAATAATAACATAAAAATAATTGTACATAATACATATGTATATTATACCTCTATATAATATATATTGTATATACACTACTTTATTTTTTCAAAAAAATAATTTAAAATTATAGAAAAATTCCTTGAAAAATAATAAATATTTTTCATGTTATTCATTTTTCATTTAAATTCATTTATTACTTTTATAATTATCTATATTTTTCTCTTCTTTTTTATCCTATAGTGTGCTTTGTCCTATTCCAGGCCCCTTCTGATTGGGCTACGTCAGAATGTTGGCCCAGGTCAACGTCTCCATTCTGGTCGGGTCGGGTCGTCCATCTCTCGCTGGAGCCATTTCTCCATATTTTCATACCCGATCCCTATCACATCTGGCCCCAATTCTTCACCCGAGCATCCTCCTAGGATCTGTGATCCTCGCAGATCCCTAGGAAGACACGGATCTTCCTAGGGTTGTACGCTTGTTCTAGATTCTTACAACCTCCTGGGAATCCTATAAAGTCTCCCATCCACCTCCACCGCCGGGCTGCTCGTGCCTCGCCCCTTTTTCCACCCCTAGAGACATCCAGTTGAGTGACAATGACCGGAGAGCACCTTCGGATCGAAGTTTGGTGGCGTGAATCTCGCAGCTCATCTAGGTGGTCGGAGTCCTCTTTCATGTCCAGCCTCCCTGCCTGCCGCAGCACGGTCGAGGCCATGACCCGGTCTCCCAGCTCCACCTAAACTTGCTGAGTTCCTCAGCACTCTCAGGTAACATATCTTTCGACTCTATTTTCCATTCCCATCGAATCTTTCATCCAGCCTCCGTCGTAGTTCATCTGCTCCGACCACCCTGGTCAGAGCCTCATCTTAACCACACGACCGCACCGTCGATTCCTCGACTCATGCTTCACCTCACCCCGCTACTTAATCATTCTAGACCTTGCTCCCCAGAGCGAGATTAGACTCGGTCTCTTTCCCCCACGTACACTGGAGACCCAAATCCCATTCACCATCATTTCCCCTATCCTTTGAAGTAATAACCTGGCTCTGAGCGTAGCCCCGAACTCTCTCTCCCTTTTGCAGGACTACTCATGCACCAGGAAGCGGTCTGGAGTCCTCGCTGCTTAGGCGGAGCAGCTCCAGGAGGAGTTCACCACCGACCACCATCCGACCGTCGTCACCTCCATCGGAGCCATCCACCGGGAGCAGAACTTCCATGTGACACTCCATGACCCTTGGATGACTTGATCGAAGCAGTGCATCACCTCCATTGGCCGATTAAAGTACATCCAGGGGTAGTTCTTCTAGATCCTGTGCTCACCGCTGGATGCCCTCACTGCTGCCAGATTCCATCATGCCAGTTCAGCAGCAGCAGCCATCCCACCGTTGGATCAGATTCTCTGGAGCCATCTGACATGTACGTAGCCGACCAGATCAGAGGCGTCAAATCGACTGTAGGGAATGATCAGAGCCGAATGATAGCGACCCCTGCCATGCGTGCCACGTGTCTCTGTAGGGGTAGATTTCTATTTTACCATTCCCTGTTTTGCATTTACTTTTTAGTCCTGTAAATATTTGTTGTAGTTCATTTTATTTTGGATAATTTGCAGTTTGGACCTTGAAGAGCCCAAAACTACCCTACTCGATTCAACCAAATTAATGATCGAATTAAATGTATTGTTCGTTGTAGTCGGGCAAATCAAGACTGGGCAAAAACTACTTAGATTAATGTTGAATTAAACGCAAGCAACATTTTTTTACTTGGGCAAGCCAAGGTCGAACTTAGGGAGGCAGCTTTCTCCTTTGGTGAATTCAAAATCAATTTCAATTTTAGATTTTCAGGGGAATATTTTTTTGGCGTTTTTATGTTTTTTATGCAGTTAAGAAAAGGACAATGCAATTCAAGCCAAATTTTAAGGTTAATTTTGAAAGATTTTCCAATTAAGTCCAAAAATAATGTAACTTGGCCAGAATATGAAATGCAGTGAAACAAAGCTACTGCAATTGTTTTGGAATTTTTAGACTCTAGATGAAATAAATAGAATTAAAAATAAATACAGGGTAGTCTTTGCAAAGTTAATTTTAATAAATACCAAAGTACATTATTTTCAGATACAAAAAATTATCCTAGATATTTCTATGTGACAGGAATCCAGGAAAATTGATAGACCAAAAAAATAATATATGTTGGACCTTTTAAAAATCAATTTAGCAAAAGACTAATAAATTTATTCAGGCCTCCTGATACGTGCAAATGGTTGGATTTTTGGGCACAGTGTAGAACAACTTAAACTAAACTATTATGATTATATGATGATTTTTATAGCAACAAATAATTTAATATTGAATTTAAAGCACATAGTGGGTAAACTAGGTAAATTTCCACAAAAAGAATAATATTTAATTCCTTGATGCTCACAAAAATATGACAAGTGCCCACAATGATAAAGCACAAGTTTATCTAAAACATGAAATTTTTGGAATTTAAAAATGTGGCTAACTGAATGCCTAAATGAACATGCAAACACATGGACTAAAGTGCAAACATGAACTAAAATTGCTTAAATTAAAACATGCATAAAGGATTAAAGTGCAATTATAGATAATACTAGGGGTAGGAATGCAAAATGTTGATGGGAACATGTGAGCCTCACGTGACGTGCCTGGTAGGGACAGAATTGTAATTATGGAAACTTATAGGGGCCTCAGTGCAAAATGCCCAGCCCGCACGTGAGGGACACGTAAGGTACTAAGATCGGACGACATCGGTGGCTCGGACTGAGGCTCGGACATGCTTTAGGCTCAGGGTAGCTTCAGAGCTGGCTCGGGTACTCCGAGCCTAAGGGTCGGGGAAGAGGCTCGGAGGGAGCTATGTGACATGGTGTAGGTCGTTGGATCTAGATGGATCCAACGAAGGCTGGAGTTGTAGGAGAGGGCGACGTGGACGAATGAGGACTGTCCGATGAGGAAGATCGGACGGTAGCTATGCATTGTTCTCCTCCTCACCGTCGCCTCCTACTGCGGACTTGACTGGGCTCCAGCGAAGCCCTCCTGACTCTACCGCCTCCCCTCGTGCTCGATGAAGATCGCTGGAAGCTCCTAGATGGCTAGGAATGGTCGTGGAGTGTAAGGAAGCCGCTGGAGGTCCTGGATGAGGCTGGGGAGATCTGAAGGCCGATGGATATAAATCTCGATGCAGCTCTGATGGAGATTCCGATCAGTGAAGAAGGTGGGACCTGCAGTGTTAGTGGATTCCATAAATCGTGTGCTCGTGTTGGTGGAAGTGTTGTGAGTGCTGTGAGGCGAAGTGGTGATCGGCCTTCCTCCATCGTGAGGGGCGAATCAATGATCGGAGATGGTGCAACGGGTTGTGAGGGCGAATGAAAGGGTGTGTGAAGATGAGGGATCCAAGGCAGAGCTCAAGCGATGACCAATCAGAGGAGATGTTGAGCGGAGAAGGAGGGAAAATGCGAGAGGTTCGGTCAAGAAGAATATGAAGATTGGAAGAGAAAATGGAGGAGGCTGCCTGGGATTGGAGGCTCGGGGGTGAGTCTCTGGTCGTCGCTCGAGGACTGATAGCAACCTGAGCTCGTGTAGCTCATCGGAGAAGCAGCAACACGTCGAAGTTACGTTGTGGATCTCATCGGAGATGACCGATGTCTTCGCTCGATTTCGTGCCTTCTCTCTGTCAGAGATAGGTGGATACAAGCTCAAGGGATTCTCGTGCAAGGGAGGATAGGGTCGAAGCTCACTGGAGGTGGAGTATTTATAGGGAGAAGATGGAGGTCTGAGCAATTGAGGCAGTGGTGTGTGCGAGGTAAATGGAGAGGGGAGAGGGGACGTGGATGAATGAGGATCTAGATGGATCCAATAGAGGCTGGAGTTGTAGGCGAGGGTGATGTGGACGAATGAGGACCGTCTGATTAGGAAGATCGGACGGTAGCTGTGCATCGTTCTCCTCCTCACCGCCGCCTCCTGTGGCAGACTTTACTGGGCTCCAGCGAAGCCCTCCTAGCTCTGCCGCCTTCTCTCGTGCTCGGTGAAGATCGCTGGAAGCTCATGGATAGCTAGGAATGGTCGTGGAGGTTTTAGGGAGCCGCCGGAGGTCCTAGATGAGGCTGGGGAGATCTGAAGGCCAGTGTCTACGAAGCTCGATGCAACTTCGGTGGAGATTTTGGTCAGTGAAGAAGATGGGACTTGCAGCTTTAGTGGATTCCAAAAATCGTGTGCTCATGTTGGTGGAAGTATTGCGAGTGTTGTGAGGTGAAGTGATGATCGGCCCATCGATTCCTCCACCGTGAGGGGCGGAGAAATGATCGGAGATGGTGCGACGGGTTGTGAGGGTGAATGAAAGGGTGTACGAAGATGAGGGCTCCAAGGCAGAGCTCAGGCGATGATCAATCGGAGGAGATGTTGAGCAGAGAAGGAGGGGAAAATGTGAGAAGTTCGGTCAAGAAGAATATGTAGATTGGAAGAGAAAATGGAGGAGGCTACCTGGGATTGGAGGTTCAGGGGCGAGTCTCGGGTCATCGCTCGAGGGCCGGTAGAAACCCGAGCTCGTGCAGCTCGTCGGAGAAGCCGCAACACGGCGACGTTACGCCGTGGATCTCGCCGGAGATGACTGCTATCTTCGCTAGATTTTGTGCCTTCTCACTGTCACAGATAGGTGGATACAAGCTCAAGGGGTTCTCGTGCAAGGGCGGATAGGGTCGAAGCTCCCTGGAGGTGGAGTATTTATAGGGATAAGACGGAGGTCTAGATGGATCCAATGGAGGCTAGAGTTGTAGGAGAGGGCGGCATGGACGAATGAGGACCGTCCAATCAGGAAAATCAGACAGTTGCTGTGTGTCGTTCTCCTCCTCACCGCCGCCTCCTGTGGAGGACTTGACTGGGCTCCAGTGAATCCCTCTCAGCTCCACCGCCTTCCCTCGTTCTCGATGAAGATTGCTGGAAGCTTTATTTTTATGATTTTCATTTTATTTATTTACATTATGAAGTCTAGAATATGTACAATTTTTATTGGGTTTTAATTTATTTATTTATAGGGATAAATAAATATGTATGTGGTCTATGTAAATGATGAATATATATAAGGTGGATGCATTTTTATTTTCTTTTTAATTTTCTTTTCTTTTTCTTATTTTGATTTTAATTTAATATTTACAAATATATACATATACATAGAAACCCATTTTTATTTTTATTTTTAGAGGAAAATATTTTTATTTATTTAATTACAGGTATACACACACATGAGCTTCCTTATCTCTCTCTACTTGGGTTTTTATGCGGTCAGGCCCATGCTGAGCCCTCCCTTGGGATTAGGTCACTCAATATTTATTCTAAATATCTCCCTCTTTTTCTTTTGTTTCTTTATTCTTTTATTTTTGCACAAAAACATGCTAATTATTATATTTTATACAATGCATGTAATTTGCTAATTATTAGTATTTACAAATATCTACATGTACTTGCAAAGGTTTTTGTAGCTAAAATATAAGAATAAAGAGTGATGAATGGGTATTCATCAGGTACAAATATAAGTACATATAATATACAATGGGGGCCCAAAATCCAAGTTTTGCATACGAGCTCCCATTTTAATGAAATTGGTCTAATTTTAAAGGTCTCTAAATGTATATTATTTTAAAAGTGAATAGACCTTGATCAGAGGTTGTATGAGAGGGATATATGCATTTTAAGGTCCATGGTCTGAAACTTGGATTGGGGTTTTATTGGTCAATTTTATAAGTTAGTATTTTTTTGGCATTTTTCTTGTATTAGTGTTAGTAATATGTACACTATAGAGCTATGGGTTTTGGAGTTAGTATGAAATATATACAAATGAGGGACTTTGGGTTCTTATTTAATGCAGATGTGGATGCTAAATTGCAGATGTTATCAATGCATACCTGAATGTTAATTATGCAATATAGGTGGAAATATGCCTCTAATTACTCGGAAATAGAGCTATATTTTCAACTTTTAGAGTGATGAATCACATATTCATCAACCCCCTATACTAAAACCTTGCTCGTCCCCGAGCAACTAAAATGAAATGCAAGAGTGGAATGATTTGGGGTTCCATACTAAGGTCATGAATAAAAAGGTGAAAATGGAGCTTGACTCTACCTTTGGATTAATTGTATGGTGGAACCTTATTGGGATCTAAATTTAAGACCTAACAGCCTTTAAGTTCCATGATGAATCCACATTTCATCATCTTTATTCTATCATTTTGGCACCAAAAACCCTAGCAAATGCCTGTAAATAGCCTTAAATAGAGCATCTTAGCATTCATGCATGTGCATCATACTAGTGTACAAAATACTGTAATTAAGGCCAAAATTATAGAATAAATAAAGAAAAGAAAAAGAATAAAATATTGTAAATATTTTATGACCCGAAACCCCGAGACCTAGGCATCCTGATGAATAGGTCGACAAAGAATAAAGTAGGGGGAGATAAGGTCAGAAATACTGATAAAATACCTATACATTTTATTCATTCTTTATTCATTTTGGGACCTATTTTTGGTTCCACTTTTTATACATCAAATAAAGAAACTTTGTACATGAAAGCTATAGCTAATTTATAAATAAAAATACAAAATTCATTTCACTGAAAAATAATATACAGATAAAAAGTTATGGTCTGAATAAGAATCCAGAATCCCAACTTCCCAGACCCGTATCTCACAACTGACAACTCCAAATGCAGCATACTCACCTTTAATTATATATAGAATAAAATAATCTATCCAATGGTGGTGGTTTCGCAATTGGCGGAGCTACGGTTTGAAAGTTGAGTTTTGGACCCCTATTGTGTACCTATACTGAATAAAATATTCAATTTATTCTTGATTCATTATTCATTCATTTTTATATTTTTATAATTTTGTAAATATTACTTATAATAATTGTGAATATTAAAATCAGAATAAAAATGTAAATAAAACTCAAAATAAAATACAAACATATTTGATACATAGGTATTATACCTATAAGTATGCCTATACTTTCTATACATATAATTTATTCAAGATACAAAACATATCAGAAAAATAAAATAAAAATATATTTTTATATATAAAAGTATTTTATAATTTTAGAAAATCATAAATAAAGATAATAGAATTAAAATACACAGAAGAAAAAATAAAGAAATAAAGTATATAGGTATTATACCTATAAAGGGTGTAAATATAAACTTATAAAAATACACTCCATAAAAATAATTAAAATTCATAATAAAATACTACATAAAATTTTAAGCATTTCTCATTTTATAACTATTAATTAATTCGACCTAATTCTATTTTTTATTGATTTTACAAATTATTTTTTTAGGGTTTTTCCTGGTTGGTCCACGTGAACCAACCAGGAGGGGTCAACAGTTGACCGCGGTCAACTGGACGCCCTACCCCCTGTAGCTTTGTCAGAGGCTCATTTTTGGGCCGTTTTCTCGATTTTTTCGAGGGCGCTTGGTGCATCATCACGTGCTAGCGCCTTCTTGACTTTTGTTCATCGATGATCGAGGAGGCTCGCCCATATCTCTCCTCGGGCCAAGGATCACTGAGGCGCTCCAGAATCGTCGATCTTCGAGCTCCTGCAACTCGAGGTCAAACCAAATATAACGAGCCCCCATCTTTCCTTTTGATTTTGAACACCCTTCGGTCCACCCCTCGCGCCTCTTTCGTGCTCCAGAGTTACTTGGAGGTCACAGCTCCGTCGTGGGCTCTTCAGCCAAGGCTCCCGAGGTCGGAGGTGCTTCCCCTACCTCCCTCGAAGTCGCCGGTCGAGGTTTGCTCCTCCCTCTGGCTCCGGCCATCGAGGGCTTCCCACCGCCTTTTTATTCAGTCCATTAGCTTCCTGTCAACCTTAGCTTCGAAAACTTCAAAAAAATTTGAAGTTCAATCGCCTATATCGCCAAATCAAGCACCTTGGCCGGAGCGCACCTCTGGCCGTGCATCTCCATCTCGATCCGAGCATCCCCGAGTCCATCCAAGGGTCCAGGCAATTTGCCCTGGACTCCTTGACCATTTCTGCAGGTCGACGCGAACGTGAAAGCGCCTGGAGGCGAGTTTTGGAGCTCGCTGGAGCAGACACAGCCCCCCCCCCCAGCTCCGCCCGCTGCCCGAGAGCACCACGGGCATCCCCGTGGCTTTTTGACGCCCCCAGGAGATAGAAGACGATCCCTGGACGCTCCTTGTCTATTTTGAGGACCTATCGTCACCGGAGGAAGGAGATCGAGGACTGAGAAGCTCGCCTTCGCCGGCGCTCTTCCCTGTTCTTGCAACCAACCTCTCAGCCGTTGGATCGAGGAGGAGTCCCAGATCGAGCAGCTACCGTTGGATCTCCACCAGCTTCGACCGTTGATCATCGCTGGAGATCTGATCATCGCCGCTCATCCGCGAAGCGTCATCGGCCGTCCACAACGCGCCACGTGCCTAAGTGACCCATCATCCGCCGTTGGATCGCGCACAAGAGGGTATTTTGCAACTCACCCCTCGTGCCTTTTTGTATTTAAGTTTCAATATTTAAACTTTTGTCTATAGTGTTAAAATTTTGTAATATTTGCATGTGAACCCTTGCCTTTGTTTTATTCGCACTTAGGTCCTTCGCCACGTCACCTCACGTGCTTGTGCGCGTGAGGGGGTGGGCATTTTGCATGGATACCCCTTGAGGTTTGGGTATTTCATTTCAGTCCAAAAATATTGTATCACAGTGTAAAACTTTTGGCTATTTTGCATTGAAGCCCCAACTTTTTGAGAAATTACAATTTAGTCCTCGCCAGGCGCGTGCCAGTCACGCGCCCTGGTGGGTAAATTGCGTCGATATCCCAGCGGGTTCTGTAATTGCTGTTTGGCCTTTAAAATTGAATATTCAGTTTATATTTTTGTGGAAAATTGCATGTGCACCCCTGGATGTTTGAGAAATTGCATATATACCCCTGCCAGGCTTGTTTAATATTTGGATGCTTGCTCTAATTATTTAACCTATCATTTCAAGTCCAAATATTCCACAAAATTAGGGTTAAGCTCCTGTTAACTTGTACTTTGACGCTATCAATTTAGTTTTTGATTCTATTTTATTTTATATTTATTAAAAATCAAAAACATGCTTTTTATGCACTGTCTAGCTTAGAAAATACCAAACAAATAGTAAAATACCTTCAAAAATCCCAAAAAAATTACCTAGTGTCTATTTTAACCTATTCTAGTGTCGGTCCAAAAATCATTAAAAATCTCAAAAGAAAAACACTAAAAAATTAAAAACACTCTAAAACTTCAAAAAAATTATAAAATCAAAGAAAAATCTAAAAATCACAAACTCAGATCCTGTTTGTTCTCTATTTTGTTCTCTTTATTTGAAAAATAGTGTGAAAAAATTTGATTGCTGTTTGTTAATTTTAATTCTCATTTTACTCACAGCCAGCACATTTTCCACTGTTTTCTCTTATTTCAGTGATTAAAAATACCAAAAACACCTTGAAAAAACCCCAAAAATCACAAAAACAGTAAAAAATCCTAAAAATATCAAAAACATTTTATTTCTGAATTTTTGGTTATTTTTGCATATTTTTATAAATATTGCATCTTGCCTTTCATTACATTGTCCTCATTTTCCAATATCCAAAAAGAAAAATAAAAAAAACATAAAATATAAAATTATAAAAATCAGAAATTAAAAATCAAAATACAAAATTAAAAATTAAATTAAAATAAAAAAAATAAAAATGAAAACCCCACAAAAATCTCCTTTGATTGCTTGCGTAGTGTAGACACTTGACACACACACTCACTTGTGCACAAATTTTTGAATTACCCTGTTTGCTCCCTGTGTTCGAACTCTCTGCATACTTGTCACTATACACCATTTGTGCATAGTTAAAAATAAATTTTAACTCCACATTATTTCTAATTTATTGATCTTTAGTGTGGGTTAATTGTTGACTTTAATCGAGATTTGTGTGGTCGACACATCGACTGAGTTCACGCTTTGTGTTGAACTTAAGACCACCTAATTTCGGTTAAATCATTCCACAAGTCTTCTATTCAAGACGCCTCAACAATCAAGTAAGAACAAATCCTCATACGCAAATTTCTGATGACTATGAATCTTACTTGTACTGTGTAAGTGAAATATAACTCGCCACATCAGAAATGGTAAAGAACTAACCTCCTCTAACAAGGTAACTCTAATTACTAGTCATTAACTCTTTCCTCGAGGAGTGGGGTATTCCCTTCTAAGTTCAAGTGCGACCGACTCAAGAAGAGGGGGTAGAGAGAAGAATGGACAGTAGCCAGTGTATCTACCTATCCTAAGATGCTTGACCAGTGTAGCCAAGTCATCCAGCTGCAAACTTTGAAACTCTTTTTTTTTTATTTTTTTCTATCCTTGTGTATACACTCCGGTAGGCGTTTTACTTTTCAATCATGCCTGTCCACTTTTGGAGATTCTGCATTTTTTTCTTCTCTCTTTTTTTTGAAATAATTACAAGGTACAACATGTACATAAGGAGTTTTTCTCCTTGAGCCAGTAGACTATCCCTCTTTTGAAGTTTTATTGCAACCCACAACATCTCGTCCTTAGACGTCAACGCTTACTAGACTAGGTTGAGGTGCACTAGCCTCCTTAGAAGAGGACGAATGTTTCCACCCATATGCTACTCCAAGCCAAAGGATTCTACCTCCTTACCATCTCATCAATGAAGAGCTACGTGCATGGTGCTTGTACAAATTAGGTCACTGTCTAATAGAATCGTGCGTGTGCTTGAAATGTTCTATTTAGACCAATCAAGATGACATGTGAACATAGACTTGCGGACTCAAAGAATTAAGTCACTTGACCTGAGAAATCTTAACTCCAGTTCCTATAAGGTTCTTCTAAAATTAAGTGGATTAAGGTCAAATCAATTCCTTCCTCAACATCTATTCATAACTTAGTTCAGAACCCACAAACTTTTCACTTTGCATATTCAAGATATGCAGATGAGGTGCAGATGACAAGCTATGTAGATGAATGCAAGACTCTTTTTTTCTTTCTTTTTAGATGCATATATGCAAGAGTAAATAAGAAGCCTTTGATTTTGATTTTTGAATTTTTTTTCAAAGCTCTATTTTTCACAAAATATATTACAAATATACATGTATTTTACTATTTTTTCAATTTTTACCCACCCCGTAATTATTGTATAGTATATACAAAAATACGCGAAAGTACGAGATATGGGCAAAGTATATATGTAATATATACATGCCCCCTATACTTAGCGTGTGTTATGTCCTCAGGGAATGAAAAGTGAGGAAGAAGACTTAGCTCGTGCTAAGTGTAGGAGAACAAAAATGACAAAAATGTAAAGAAGTCGTCCCGACCCCCTATACTTAGGCTCTGGCAGCCTAAGTGTAGAAGAAGATAAAAAATGGGGCGGGCGAGGTCAAGAGGAAATGGATGAGAATATATACGTGACGGGCATCGGTCCCCCCTATACTTAGGCTCAGGTCAGCCTAAGTATAAGACAGGAGTGAGTGTGAGAACCGATGGAATCTAGAGGTTGTACAGTGAATGGTGAGAAGACTCGGGTCACTCTCCTCCTATACTTAGGATCTGGTCATCCTAAGTATAGTCGTATAATGAAAAGACATGAAGCCGGGGCGAGTGATTAGAGTCACGGGAGGGAGGGAAAGGAAATATATACAGAAAGGGTGAGTATATAAAAGGATCACGATCTGAATCTTTTCGATGTTGTTGATGGCGAGAGCTTACTGTTGCCAGGTCTCATACATGACTCTATGTGTGTCTACTGAGTCTGTCTCGTGCATGAAAACAATCTCCTCAACATGGACTAACTGTTCATTGGGTTCGACAAAATGTTTCAGCAGTTGTCCATTAACTAGGAATGCATGTGCTCAATCTGTAGGATCTGAGATCTCCAAGTGGTCTATGAACGGATCTGTCCACTTGGATTTCAGCTTACCTTGGAAAACCTTCAGCCTTGCACTGAACAACCATACCTTCTGTCCAGGAACAAAGGTCTTTCATCTGATATATCTAGCGTGCCAACAATTTACCTTGTCCTTGTATACCAAATTGTTGTCATATGCTCGGTTTCTGACTTCCACAAGTTCATTCAGATCCATCTCTCTCTATTTTTGCCCTAGGTGTATGTTCCGGTTGACCTTCTTAATTGTCCATTCGGATTTTTTGTGCACTAACTCAGCAGACAAATGGCACAGCTTCCCATATACCATCCTGAATGGGGAGGTTCCTAATGGTGTCTTGTAAGTTGTCCTATAAGCCCAAAGGACTTGATCCAAAATCTGAAACCAGTCCTTTCTGTCTGGGTAGACAAGCTTTTGCAATATGGTCTTAACCTCCCTATTCGACACCTCTGCCATGCCATTGGTCTGTGGGTGGTAAGGACTAGCGACAAGGTGTTCGATGCCGTAATCCTTTAAGAGTTTCTTCACATCTTTGTTCATGAAAGGGCTACCTCCATCAGATATCAATACTTTGGGGATCCCAAACCTAGAGATGATGTGATCTCTAATGAATTTACAGACATTCCTGCTGTCTACGGCTCGGGTTGGGATAGCTCCACCCACCTTGACAGATAATCTACCGCAAGAAGGATATATTCGAATCCATGGCTAACTGGGAATGGGCCCATGAAGTCGATGCCCCAAGCATCAAAGACATCACAAATGATGACAGGCTGCATCGACATATCATCCTTGGAACCACCGGTTCCTCCCATTCGTTGGCATACTGGGCACGACTTTACAAAGGTGAGCGCATCGCAAAACATAGTCGGCCAGTATAAGCCACATTGAAGTACCTTCCATGCGGTCCTCTTCCAGGAGTGGTGTCCTCCTGCCTCCAAATGGTGGCATAAAGTAAGGACACTCTGATATTCCTCTTGAGGAATACACCTCCTCCAGACACAATCCGGTCCTTCAAAGAAAAGGATCGGATCCTCCCAATGGTAATGTCTCGCATCCGACTTGAGTCGGTCTATGCGGCTCTTGGGCCAATCTTCGGTAACTTTCTTGGAGACAAGATAGTTCACGATATTGGCATACCATGGGAGTGAGTCGATAACAAAAACCAACTCGTCAGGGAAGGAGTTTCGAATAGGCGTATCATCAGAAGCATCAAGATTTTCGAGACGGGAGAGGTCATCGGCCACTACATTCTTCTTTCTAGGTTTATCTCTAATATCTAAATCAAATTCCTGGATGAGGAGAATCCACCTAAGAAGATGCGCCTTCGCATCCTTCTTTTCCATTAAGTATTGTAGTGTTGTATGGTCCGTGAACACAATTACCTTAGATCCAATTAGATGTGATATGCACTTATCCAAGGCGAACACTATCGCAAGCATCTCCTTTTCGGTAACTGTATATTTATGCTAAGCGGTATCAGGCACTTTGCTTGCGTAGTGTATGTGAAACGGGATGCCATCCCTTCTTTGTCCTAACACATCCCCAACAGTAAAATCTGAGGTATCCGTCATGATCTCAAAAGGAAGAGACCAATCTGGGGCTTGTAGGATCGGGGCATCCATGATCATCCCTTGCAGTTGCTTAATGTCCTCAAGACATTTATGAGCGACAATAAACTCCATATCTTTGCATAAAAGCTCAGTTAGCGGTCGGGCGATTTTTAAAAAAATCTTTGATAAATCTCCTATAAAATCCGACATACCCGAGGAATGACTGTAAATGTTTCACGTTGGTTGGTGGCTGGAGTCGTCTGATCACATCCACCTTCGCAGGGTCAACCTCCATTACTCTCTTGGAGATGACATACCCCAATATGATGCCCTCCGTCACCATGACATGACTTTTCTCCCAGGAGAGCACCAGATTAACCCCACAACATCTTTTGAGGACTCTGTCCAGATTTCTAAACAGGAATTGAAGAAATCACCGTGGATCGAGAATTCATCCATGAAGATTTCCAGGAATTCACCAACCATCTCGGCAGATACTACGATCTTGCACCTTTGAAATGTATTGGTAGCATTGAATAACCCGAAGGGCATGTGCCTGAAAGCATAGGTACCAAAGGGGCATGTAAACATGGTTTTCTCTTGGTCCTCAAGAGCGAT
The DNA here is from genome assembly GCA_037367405.1 of Ottelia alismoides. NCBI lineage: Eukaryota > Viridiplantae > Streptophyta > Magnoliopsida > Alismatales > Hydrocharitaceae > Ottelia > Ottelia alismoides. The sequence continues at coordinate 271,963 of JAZKJV010008972.1, read as the reverse complement.
ATCTACTTGATTGTAGCTCGAGAACCCATCTAAGAAGCATAAAAATTCTTTTCCTAGTAATATTTCTAAGATCTGATCAATGAATGGTAGGGGAAAATGATCCTTCTTCGTCGCGGCATTCATACGTCTGTAATCCACACATACATGCCACGACATGGGTACTTGTGTCACAATCTCCTCTCCGTCCTTATTGGTGGGCGTCTGGATTCCCGATTTTTTCGGGACAACATGGATGGGTGCCACCTACTTGGAATCGGAGAGGGGGTAAATGAAATCCATGTCACACCATTTCTTTATCTCCTTCTTCATGACTTCTCATAAATTTGGATTCAACCTGCATTGGAATTCACAAGAGGGTTTGGCTTCATTCTACAGGTAGATATGGTGTGAAGACAGAGCGAGATTTATCCCATGGAGATCGGAAATGCTCCAGCCTATTGCCTTGCGGTTTTTCTCTAGTATCTCTAGCAAGCGAGATTCCTGCTCCTCGATCAATCGCAAACTGATGATGACCGGATATTTCTTCTCTTTTCATGCAAGGAAGGCGTATTTAATGGTTGTGAGTAATGGTTTGAGCTCAGGTGAGGTTTGATCATCAAGGAAGTATGGCTCAATCAGTTCTGGCTCTGTGCTTGTAGTGGCTGGATCTATCTCTGAAGTAACAGCCACCAACTCGTTCAGCTCTGGAGTCAGATCATCAAAAGCATCCAAGCAATCAGTAAAATCCATGTCTGACTCATCATCCTCATCTTCTGATTGTCCTAAAGAGGGAAGGACTGACAGGCCCAGCTGGGCCTCTACGTCATCGAAGATGTAGGGGGATGCATTTTCTGTACTGTACTCGCTCCTAAGGATCTCGCAACTTGTCTCATGTACAAGATTCTCTTCGGAGAGGGATTTATCTATGTTAGTTGGGTTCTGTCTCCATGGCCCAACGGTGTCTACATTAAGACAATCTGCTTTTGATGAAGAGTACTCGGTGTTAGATTCAGAATCAGGCCTCTGCCACCTTGTGTACTTCATTTCAAGTTCCTCATCTCCGCCTGGAGTTTGGAACTGAATCTTCCCGATCTTATAATCAAATAAGGCTCCTTTTGTTCTAAGGAAGGGCCTTCCTAGAATGATCTGGGAATCTCTCAAATTTCGAGGGGTCTCCATATCAAGGATTGTAAGGTCCACCATATAATCCCGACCCTTGACTTTAATGATAATGTTTCTCAATTCTCCCTTTGATATCTTAGTTGATTTGTATGCGAACTGAAGTAAGTCTCTGGATTTCCTAAGAGGTCCTATATTTAGTCGTTCATAGAGGGTTGTGGGCATCAAATTAATTGAGGATCCATTATCTAGGAGAGTGCATGCAAACACAGTGTCATCGACATGACTCACCACATAATGAGCACCCATGTCCCTTCGCTTCCTTGGAAATGCATTCTTAATGGCACAAGTAGTGGCTACTGACAAAACGTACTTTTTAACATGGCTTTTGGTTCTCCTGCTGACCCTTGTAGTTGTGCATCTCACCTTAAGGTACTTCTGAAAAGCAGGTGTCATGTCCACATACTTATCAAAGGGGATTGTGAGCTTGATATACTTATTGCAGAACTCTGCCATCTCAGGGTCATATTTTTGGATTTTTTGGTTTTCTTCTTTCCACCCTTAATGGCATGGGGGAAATAGATTATTGAAGATAATTTAGATTCTGAAACTGAAAGGTTTTCATTCAAACGAGAAACTGAGTTCTATACAGGATTGGGACTCTAACACTGACTGGAAAGAAATTCATGAAATGAAACAGGTGCATCCACTGCTACTCATGGTGTGGCCTCCTCAGATGGAGGTGCGAGCTCCTCATCAGGCTCGCTTGATTCATTGCTGGTGCTTCTCTCCTTCTTCTTGCCATGGTGCCTTGAGGACTTGGAAATCCTCTTATTCCACTGGTGGTGGTGGTGTTGCTCCTCTGCCTCCAAGTTCTCCTCAGGTAGAGACTTGGTGGCTTCTTCCTCTTGTACCCGCGCCCGATAAGGTACGGTCACGGTCCTTCTGCTCATGAGGGACATATGATTAGCATTATCGTACAAAAGGATCTCATGTTCGGATAGAGAGTAATCTGAATAGTATACCTGATCGTGTTGTCGGTACTGACCCTGATTTAGGCTATTTGGGTTGGCTTGAACCTGGGCAGGAATTAGGGTCTTTAGTGACATCTGCTGATCCTGGGTGCATGAAACACGGTTCAGATCCAATCGGATATCAAGGTAATCATTCTGTATCTGCTGAACCCTATCAGTCAAGGTCTGGATGGCCAAGGTGAGGGACTCCAATTCACTAGTCGGAGGGGCTTGATGATGCTGACTAGAGGACCAATGATTCAGCTGTCTATACTGGCCCTGCTGGCCTTGCCGATACTGCTGCTGGTGGGACGGTCTGGTGTAAGGTAGTGGAGGGCCCTGCTGGCCCGAGTGGAATGTGCGATGCTACTGGTGCTGCCGAGGATGGTACCCTTGTCCAGGCCGGGATTGTATAAAGCGCGGTGCGGGGAGATAGCTAGTTTCCTGGTAAGCTAGGGAAGGTCGGTGTTGCTGACCATTCTTATCCCCGAATGTCTGTCGACGGGGTCATGGTTGTACAACATCCCGTTGATCTCGAACACCTGCAGAGGCTCCTCGTAGACTGACTGCATCTGTGGGGGTTCATGTTGCTTTTGCTGAGTGTACTGCTGCTCCTCAACCCAGCTTCTCTGAGGTCCCTGTACTTGCTCCTGTACGAGGTGAACTCGATGTACAGGCGCAGGTGGTGCAGAAGGGACAGGTAGTCGTATCTTGGCTACCTTCTCAGTTAATTCCTCCACTTGTTTCGGCAATCTTGAAAGTGCCTCAAGGTCTGCGACCCTCTTATGGATCTGTTCTACCATGGTGAGCTTATCAGCTATTATCCCTATGCTAGGGATTAGGTCATATGTCAGATCCACTACAGTCCTCCTAGTTGTATCATTAGATAGGCTTGAGGGAGACAACTGATAGGCCCTGATGGCCTAAAATCTACCTGTTTCTGCCATCGTCTCTAGAATCTTCCATACAACATCCTTCGTTCTTGTTCAAATAGCTGCCTCCACAGGGTGCACTCACTAACCCTTGCATTTCCAGGGTCATTTCACAGAACAAGGTCTGGACTAAGATCGCTCTGTTAATGCCTTGACAAGGGCATTTTTGTATTAAATCATTGAATCTATCCCAGGCTTCATGGAATGGCTCGTGGGGGCCCTGAGAAAAACTAGCGATCTTTGTCCTCATCTGGTTGGTCTTAGTGAGTGGGTAGAACTTCTTCAGGAATAAGTCTTTGAATTGCATCAAGGTCGTACATCTAACCACGAGATTCTTCAGCCAATGACCAGCCTTATCTCCTAAGGCAAACCGGGTAGCCTTCAACCTGATGTAATCTTGTCCAATCCTAAGGTAACTAAGGTTGTTGCATACTATCTCGAAGTCTCTTAGGAAAGCATATGGTTCTTCGGTGGCATTTCCATTAAACTTCGGTAGCAGACTAAGAAAATGGGGCTTCAGCTCGAATGCTTCTGGGGGTACCTCAGGTACAAGACAACTATGTATCTCATTCTCAGCTCGATTGTAGGCATCTATCATCGGTCGGTCAATTCCACCTGCCTCAATCACCTGTCCCATTCTATCCATAAGATCTGCATTCAGCTGCTCGGCTCTAGCTAATCGGGCAAGGACTTGGTGCATGGGGTCTTCTCTGTTCTCCTCATCCTCCGGGTTCTTTTTAAGAGGCATCTTAGTCTTGGGTCTATCTTCTTCACCCGGGTCAAAAGTGGGGTCTATATTAGAAGAAGGTATAGGAATGACGATGTTTTCACTGCGGCATAGATCTGCCCCGGTGAGATGAGAGGTGGAAAAGGGAATGGTTTTAGGGTAACCATCCCAAGAGTGAGAGAGCCCGAACTCAAGAGGGTCATGAGTTCGGGGTGGTTCGAGTTGCATTCAAATCTGTAAAGATGTACTTTTTGAGGGGTTTAAGGAGAGATTAGCGAAGCTGGAGTAGATATCCCCCCAATCAATCATCTTTGATAGCAGAAGAAGAGTCGAGAGTATAAGTGTGTAAAGATAGGATTTTACTCCTACCTGAAATAAGGAAATGAATCACAAAGCCTGATTTCATACTCAACATGATGGAGGACCCGAAATCAAGTCTGATTAGTCTGGTTGATTTTAAGTGTGATTTTTCAGATAAATAGCAAAGGTTACGTGGCCTATAGAGAAGTCGACTCAAAGCCGGATACGTCTCTCCTGTTTAACCTGTCGCCTAAGATACCAACGTCCTTCCTTTCTTCACTCCTATCCCTAGCTGAGAGTTCAAGGACCTGCCCCTATCTACGTACCTTTGTAGGCGGAGGCTGACAAGGCTTTAACTCCACCTCTATCTACCTGCCGGAGCAGGCGGATGCTACTAGCTACTTGTCGTGGTGCTCCGCAATTCACCCCTATCTACCTACTGGAGTAGGCGGAGGCTACTTGACGTTGGTCAGTTGAACCCATAGTTCAGCCTGTGATATTTGCTCGGATCGGGGTACGCGATATGGAAGGTGGGGATTTTGGATCTGCCTTAGGGTGTGCACACATACTCTTGTACCCTCACTCAGCTTAAAAACAAGGTCGAGGTTATTCTCCTGCAAAAAGAATTTCTAATTTTACTGTGATTTTTTGGTCAATTCGTTTAGCAGTCCCGATTTTAAGTTAGATGACCACTTGATTACTCCAACCACAAGGCACGCCTATCGTCCAGTCCCAATTCCTTTTAATCCTAAGTTTCAAAAACCAAGGGAGAAGAAGTCAAGAAAAGCTGATGCACGATAAAACAAAGATGTATGCCAAGTTTAGAAGACTTACAGTAATCCTTGTGCTCTACATGCGGGATCAGAACAGAATTGAAATTTTACACTATATGGATGCAAGCGAAAAAGCCGCTCCTAGACAAGCAGTTCTATTAGCGAGTGAAGAAACAATTAGATTTGGCTACAGTCATGCGGTCTAAATGTGTCTTTTAAGTGTGAAGTGTAGTCTTAGATATTACGAGCACAAACAGTCCTAAGAGAGCTCTAAGAGCCATAAGTGCAGGTCCTATCCTATGTTAAGCAACCGCACAACACGTGGGGACTCGTTTTATTATGACTTACACGTACGAGAACCCAAACGGGAACTGCTGGAAATGCAAAAACCCCTTTTTACAAGTCCTCTCAACAACCACTCAAATTATTTTAATGCAGGTTCCTCGGCTCGCTTGGCGAAGCACCCTCAACTCCTCGTATTCCTCGCACGAAAATAATTGATGGTCAGATAAATGATGACACAAAATAAATAAATACTAAAAATGATAGAAAAATATTCACAAGAAATGGCTAGGAATCAGACTACCCGGGGATGGAAAATCAAAAATCCAAATTTTCTCAAAAATAACCTAAAATGTGCCTCCCCAGCTATGGCACCATTCGAAGTGCCTGGAACTACCCTACCTAACTCAACTGAATTAATGATCGAATTATATGTGTTGTTCGTTGTAGTTGGGTAAATCAATATTGATCAAAAACCACTTAGATTAATGTTGAATTAAATGCAAGCAGCAATTTTTTTACTTGGGCAAGCCCAAGGTCGAACTTAGGGAGGCAGCTTTCTCCTTAGGTTAATTCGAAGTCAATTTCAATTTTAGATTTTCATGGGAATTACTTTTTGGCATTTTTATATCTTTTATGTAGTTAAGAAAAGGACTATGCAATTCAAGCCAAATTTTAAGGTTAATTTTGAAATATTGCCCAATTAAGTCAAAAAATAATGTAACTTGGCCAGAATATGAAATGCAGTGAAACTAAGATACTGAAATTGTTTTGGAACTTTTAGACTCTAAATGAAATAAACATGAATTAAAAATAAATACAGGGTAGTTTTTGCAAAGTTAATTTTAATAAATAAAGTACATTATCTTCAGATACAAAAAAATATCATAGATATTTCTATGTAAGAGGAATCCAGGAAAATTGATAGGCCTAAAAAATAATGTATGTTGGACCTATTAAAATCAATTTAGCAAAAGACTAAATAATTTATGCAGGCTTCATGATTCGTGCAAATGGTTGGATTTTTGGGCACAGTGTAGAACAACTTAAACTAAACCTATTGTGATTTTATGATGATTTGTAGCAACAAATAATTTAATATTGAATTTAAAGCACATAGTGGGCAAACTAGATAAATTTCCACAAAAAGAATAATATTTAATTACTTGATGCTCACAAATATATGACAAGTGTCCACAATGATAAAGCACAAGTTTATCTACAACAATTCATTTTTGGAATTTAAAAATATGGCTAAATCTATGCCTAAATGAGTATGCAAACACAGGGACTAAAATGCAAAAAAGGAATAAAAATTGCTTAAATTGAAACGTGCATACAAGGACTAATGTGCAATTACCTATAATGTTGGGGGAAGGAAGGTAAAATGTCCATGGGAACACGTGAGCCTCACGTGACGTGCCTAGCAGGTATAGGATTGTAATTCCGGAAAATTGTAGGGGCCTCAGTGCAAAATGCCCAGCCCACACGTGAGGGACATGTGAGGTACTAGGCTCGAACGGCGTCGGTGGCTTGGACTGAGGCTCAGACGCGTTGTAGGCTCGGGGTAGCTTTGGAGCTGGCTCAGGTGCTCCGAGCCTAATGGTCGGGGAAGAGGCTCGGAGGGAGCTAGGTGGTGTGATGTAGGCCGTTGGATCTAGATGGATCCAACGGAGGCTGGAGTTGCAGGCGAGGGTGACGTGGACGAATGAGGATTATCTGATCAGGAAGATCGGACGGTTGTTGTGCGTTGTTCTCCTCCTCGCCATCGCCTCCTGCAACGGACATGACTAGGCTCACTAAAGCCCTCCTGGCTCTGCCGCTTTCCCTCGTGCTTGGTGAAGATAGTTAGAAGCTCTGGATAGCTCGGAATGGTCGAGGAGGTGTAAGGGAGCCGCCAGAGGTCCTGGATGAGGCTGGGGAGATTTGAAGGCCAGTGGCGACAAAGCTTGATGCAGCTCCGATGGAGATTTCGATCAGTGAAGAAAATGAGATATGCAACGTTAGTGGATGCCAGAAATCATGTGCTCATGTTCATGGAAGTGCTATGAGTGTTGTGAGGTGAAGTGGTGATCAGCCCATCGATTCCTCTGTTGTGAGGGACAGATTAATGATTGGAGATGGTGCGATGGGTTGTGAGGGTGAATGAAAGGGTGCGCGAATATGAGGGCTCCAAGGCGGAGCTCAGGCGATGATAAATCAGAGGACATGTTGAGAGGAGAAGGAGGGGAAAATGCGAGAAGTTCAGTCCAGAAGAAGATGAAGATTGGAAGAGAAAATGGAGGAGGCTACCTGGGATCGGAGGCTCGAGGGTGTGTCTCTAGTCATCGCTCGAGTGCCGGTAGCAACCCAAGCTCGTACAGCTCGTCGGAGAAGCTGCAACACGGTGCAGTTATGCCGTGGATCTCGTCGGAGATGACTGCTGTCTTTGCTCGATTTTGTGCCTTCTCTCTGTCACAGATAGATGGATACAAGCTCAAGGGATTCTCGTGCATGGGCGGATAGGGTCAAAGCTTGCCAGAGGTGGAGTATTTATAGGGATAAGATGGAGGTCTGGGCGATGGAGGCAGTGGTTTGCACAGGGTATATGGAGCGAGGGAGAGGGGATCATGGCGATCGTGGTTGTTGGCGAGGATGAGGGAGGTAGGGTCTTAATCGTGGGTCGAACATCGAGTGGAGATGGTGGCTGTAGTGGCATCAAAAATAGAAAGTGGGAGGAGACGACATGAGGTGGGCGACGTGTACGAGGAAGGAGGCCAGAGGTGGAAGATGAACTCTAGACCGTTGGATGTAGTGATCCAACGGCTCAGAGCAAGGCACTAAGGAAGGGCCTAGATTAGATCCCAGCAACGCCATCGAAAGGATAGGGATGCACCACATGGTGGAATGTGGGTGCGGCATTGGAGAACTGTGGAGATTGCATCTAGAGTTTGATCAGAGGGTAGTGATCTCATAGGAATCGAATGTGGGGATGTGATCATTGAGTGGTGGATCGAGAGGCACAGAGAGCGCCACGTGGAGCGCTGTAGTTGAGGCATGGGTTAATGGTGGAGATAGAGTCAAAGGTAACGATCAGAGGTTTGAGGATGGAGCGGGAATCGACGTGGGGATGCGATTGATGAGTGGAGGATCGAGAGGCACAGAGAGCGGTCCAGATGAAATCTGGAATCGATCGGATGCTGCAAGATGATGCGGCGTAGATGGATGAGATGTAGGCCGATTGAACTCCATCCATCGGCCAAGAGCAACGAGTGCATGGCAAGTGGGTGAGTGGGCCGCGTGACGCAATTAGAGGGCGCCAGATGGCCCAATAGAGTAGTCGAGTAAGAAGGTGAAATAAGAGGAGGGAAATGGTCGAATTTGGAAAAACTCAGAACATGAAAATTGTAGATCTCAATTAGATCTACAAGTTTCATATTGACCAAAAATGGAAACGAGGTCAAATGAAGTGATAAAATAAAAGGGTACAAATATAAGTACATATAGTATACAATGGGGGCCCAAAACCCAAGTTTTGCATACGAGCTCTGATTTTAATGAAATTGGTCTCATTTTGAAGGTCTCTAAATGTATATTATTTTAAAAGTGAGTATACCTAGATCAGAGGTTGTATGAGAGGTATATATACATTTTAAGGTCCATGGTCTGAAACTTGGATTAGGGTTTTGTTGGTCAATTTTACAAGTTAGCATTTTTTGGCATTTTTCTTGTATTAGGTTAGTGATATGTACACTATAGAGATGAATTTATGTGTTTTGGAGTTAGTATGAAATATGTCCAAATGAGTGACTTTGGCTTCTTATTTAATGCAGATGTGGATGGTAAAATGTAGATGTTATCATTGCATGCTTGAATGTTAATTATGCAATATAGGTGGAAATATGCCTCTAATTACTCGGAAACAAAGCTCTATTTTCAACTTTTAGAGTGATGAATCATAGATTCATTAGACCTCCAGTTTCCTTGTATTTTCATTATAGTCCCTCTGAATCGGAGGCACGTGTAGTCCCACGTGACTTGTTGGGGTATTTGCATGGCCAGTCCTAAACACTCTGGTTGTTATTGATTAAATCATATGTTTTGAGATTTGCACTTACGCCCTTGTAAGCCTGGGTCACATGTATTGCACGTGTTTGTTTGACTAATTTACAATTTAGTCCCCTAGCTTTTAAGTATATTATTATTCGACCTGAAACTTTATTCTAATTACAATAAGGTCCCTGTGACCTGTCTACTTTGTTTTTAATTAAATAATAATCAAATTAAGTCCAAAAATTCTATAAAAATTATTGTCAGCTCCTTTTAACACTTAATATTAATGGTATATTTTGTGAATTAATTTAATATTGTTTGATATTTTATAAAAATAAAAAACCCATAAAAACTATTTTGTTTGTTTTATAAAATATATAAAAATTATAAAAATTGTGCTAAAATTTCCAAAAAAAATATTCTTTGCTTATTTTTATTTTCTTTACTTCCAGTACCATTTTTGGCGCAAAAATCATTATAAAAACCCTAAAAATCTCAAAACCCTTAAAAAACTTATAAAATTTATAAAAAATTTAAAAAAAAACAAAAAATATATTTCAGTTTTTATTGTTATATATTTTTATTTACTTTCTTTTAAAATTCATATCTAGATCATTAGGGCACTTTAGCTATTTCTAATTTGCAATATTGACCTGATTGCACACTTTATGTGTTTTTAGCTCTTATTTGATTTTTATAAAATCATATAGAATTTGGAAAACCCCAGAAAATCACCAAAAATATCTGCATATTTGAAAAACATAAAAATATTTTTATTCCTAATTTTTGAATACTTTTAGCCTTAATAAAAATTGTAAAGGCTTGCTTGTGTTCTAGATTGCCTTATTTTCTTGCTTGTTTTTCCTTAATTTGAAAATATAAAAATTTGTAAAATTAAAAATAAATAAAAATATGCTTTTATTTGTCTGAAAATCGACTACTTCGTAGGTTTACTTGTGCTCCGTGAGTTCGACCCGGGTCGCTATATCAGGCTAAAATAAAATAGCAGAGACCGTTAACATTGATTTTGTGCTTTGATTGTCTGATTCGAGTGTATCGATTTTTCTTGTTGAGTACGACTGATTGATTGGGGTCGCAATGACCTTAATTATTATTTTACATTTAACCCTAGTTTATTTGTGGCTCATCTGAATGGCACCGTTGTTGGGGAGCACAACTTAGTAGTCTTTTTTTCCAGATTTTCTGCCTATTTATATCTCTATATGTTATAACAGTTTTCTGACCCATTTCTGTTTCACTTTTTTCGTGCGAGGAATTGCCTGAGGACACTTTGGAGGAGACACGCACCTGAAGAGGAGCAGAAGTAGAGCAGAAGGTAGTTATTTCTTTTAGAGATTACCTAATAGATTGCTTGCTCATATAGTTCGTAATTGGACCTTATTAATAATTCGTAATAAAAAGTTAGCTTGATTGATTGAGATGTCACGTGCCGCTAGAGGTCGTATACAATGCATGCAAGATCCGTTGTGGCGCATACCGATTGGCATCTGAGATCGGACATCAACCTCTCTCTCTCTCGGATCAGTTAACTATCGTTCTTCACGATCGCTAGAAATTGCTCGTCTTAAGGTCATTTCTTCATGCATCTGTTAGATTAGTTTAAATTATGTCTTTTAATTTATGTGCAAATCACCCTGCATTTAGAGTGCTGGCGACAGGGACGCATGACTTTGCATGCATCATAGTGTTTGATCGCGCATCAGCTTTGTCAACTTCTCCCCCCATTTTTGGACTTAAAATAAACTAGGAGATCAAAAAATTAATTAGGCATTGTTTGTCTTTGAAAAATACATAAAAAAGAGAAAAATCATAAAATTGGGATTGTTTAAGCAAACTTGACCCTAAATCTCGCCTCATTTAAAAATATTTGTTTTGGGGAGAGTCACCCCCTCATTGGGTGGTTTGATTGAGTGAGAGAGTGCCCCGCACATTAGGCTAGAGCCACACCTGAACTTCCATTAGACTAATATTCTTGGGGCTAGTCATTCTCTAGTGAGGATCTCTCCGATAGTCGGTAATGTAGACCGCTGTGTCCTTAATAGATTGAATTGATCGGGTAGCTGGTAAACTATTCGTGATTCGTACTGGCTAGGAAAGATCTAACTTTGGGATTGGGCCAACCTCTTTGGATAATCGGGTTCCTACTGGTTTGCTTAATAGATGTGCAAGATTGATTCATCACCTAAATAAAATGGACAAGACTAATGACCAAACCTTCACGGTCATCAACTCAGTGTTGTGTAGGTGAATTAGGGGTTTAACTGCTGATCTTGTTTTCTTTCTATATCTCATCTGTATTATTTCCTCATCACGATGATGGGCCAGAGATCCCTTAGACTACTGTTGGTAGACCTGCTCTGGAGCACTCCTCCTCATTCATCTAAGGAGGTTCCAGAGAACCTAGACCCACTCTCCGAACCAGAGTTCAATTCCACCATGTTCCCCCTCGACCACCCTTCTTCCAGTCCCGAGGTGCCCGAGCAGATACTAACACATATATTTGTACATTTGACGGCACCTGAGTTCAGATCTTTTGCCTTTACAGAGACCTGTGAGATGGCCAGCAATGAGGAGCGCACCGATGGACAACCCCAGAGTTCGACATATGTTCTAGATCAGGGAACCATCAACAACACACTTCTAACCTCCCTGGAGACGATGTAGAGACATATTAGAGATCAGGGAGCCTTTATAGCAGAGGTGCACCGAATCAGCACATATGCGAGCCGATAGAGGAGAGCCGCACCGAGCAGCCAGTGGAGAGATCCCAGCACCTGGAGGAGGAGCAGACAGATATCCGAAGGATCAGCTAGAGCCAGCTAGACAACCACGACCGATGAGGACGTTGCACAATCCTGGTGCAACCCTCACCCATCGTTGGATCCATCTCCCTGAGATTCTGGGTGACTTCAAGCTCGGGCCCAAACCATTTAGCTCTTGCCTAAGTTTTATGGGCTAGCCACTGAGGAGACGCATCTGCATTTACAGGAGTTTGAGATGATTTACAGCACAATCCACGACAGATTCGTGGACGAGGACACTATTAAGATGATAGAATTTCCATTCTCCCTTATCGACAAAGCAGCCTACTGCATGAAGCATTTAGGGAGATACGTTACCACTTGGGAGAAGCTCCGGAACGAGTACTTGAACAAGTACTATCCACTCGACCGGATCAATGCAGCTCGAGCTCTGATCAACAACTTCACCATGATCCCCAACGAGCAGTTCCATGAGGCGTGGGATCGATTTCATGCGCTCATCGATTGGTGTCCACACCATGAGCGTTCCAGCCCAACTTAGTGCAGAGTTTCTTTTGTGTGCTAACATCAAAGCTGCAGGGGCTTGTTAAAGCTTCTTGTGGGGGTTCTTACTTCACCAAAGATGAGGACCAGGTCCGAGCCATCTATGAGGAGATGGTCAAAAACTGCACCGTGATGTCCCAGACCCAAGTCTATACTCAGGGGAAGTCCATTCCACAGGCCGTGTCCTATAAGAGGATAGCACGGGTTGATGCAGGACCATCCACTTTGTCAGCAGCAACAACACAGGAAGAGTCATCAGCAACTGACATGGGTATCATTAGCGAGAAGTTGGACCGTATAGAGATTATCGAGAAGAAGTAGTGCTAGGGCATGATGCAGATTGACCAGTTGGCACAGAATCTCAGTGACCTGAAGACCCAGATCATGAGTCTCCAGGAGACACAAACGGCTTGTCAACCGCGTCTCAGGTCACGAGCTGATCCTAGCAGCAACAACTCTTCCCAGCACTCCGTCCAGTACTGACTTGTTCAGCACATCCAGGCAGAGCCGATTCAGCCGTTGCAGCAGCAGTACTCTTAGCCACCGCCATCTCAGGACAGTCAATAGGTGGTGTATCAGTAGGATCAAACACTGGCAGTTCTTCCCACATTCCCTTACGAGCAAGAGCCGTTGATGGAAGTCAACGGGATTTGGTATGACCGGCAGCAGCACGGGATCCGTCGAGATCATCTCAGATTCAAATGGTCTATCGGAGGCACCTCATCCCAGCAGCAGCCTCCAACTCAGGGTGGTCCGTTCAGCTAGCCGCAACAGTAGCACCATTACTCCCTCCAGCCACAGCCGCATTACCAGTCAGGTCCTCGTCCCCACCAGTTGGGACAACAGTGGAGGCAGCAGTCTCAGTAGTATTCTCAGCCTCCCCCTCACCAATTCTAGCAGCAGCCTCATTCCCAGTGAGGCAACCTATCCGGTTTTCATGGGCCAACCTATGACAACCCGACCCTTGACGATCTAGCCCGCCTACTCTCAGACCAGTAGGCATCATTTAGGCAGGAGATGGATGAATTTTGCCAGGAGATAAGGAAGATCATAAAGGGCAAGGCTACCATACCCGCTCAGATCGAGCCTAATCCGAACAATCTCAAGAGGAAATCTGAGTAGTTACTGTTTACCAAGACCACCACTCCTAGTGATTCATTGGGCGATATTTCTTCATACATATTTGATGCTGACTTGTGTCACTTAGGATGCCAGGCGGCTGCGCCTCGTCTGAGCGATGACACCATGATGAGACAAGAGTGCTAGATGAGGAGGACAGCGATGCTGATGCTGCTGATGATGATGTTGATGAAGGTGGTGCTGACGCCAACAAGGATGATGATCCAATCGGTGGTACTGAGGCATTCGCTTCTCCAGATGCAGTCGGTGGTACTGACATCACCATTCCAGTTGATGCTGAGCCAGAGCACGGTGTTGATGCCGCGAAGACAAATGCCATGGGTGACACTTACGCCACCAGTTCTACACTTGTTATGTTTCCCCATGTTTCTGTATCTCAGGACTATTCTAAAAAGACCAAAAAAAATAATAAAGGAAAGGTTTCTTCATCTTCAAGTCCATATGTGATGCATGATGACCCTTGTATGGATTTCATCCCACTCAGCAGCAGGAACCTCTTCCTATCCCTCTATCTAAGGAGGGTCCATCTATCCCCTTCCCTCAAGCACTCTGCTTGGAAAAGGGGAATAAAAAAGAAAATCCAAAAAAGAACCAGCAGTTAGAGTTCAGCCAGCAGATGATAGACATATTTCATATCCAGCGGACTCTACAGGAGGCACTTGAGCACATCCCTTCTCTTCCAAAATAACTTGAGAGAGAAGATCGATATTCGTAGGAAAAGAAAGAACCATCAGGAAGAGATCCATGTGCTCAACCGTGCCACCTTCTTCGCCATCTAGAACCGTCTGTCAGACAAGATGCAAGATGCAGGAGCTCCCTTATGTCAGATGCCACATTTATGAGCAGAGATTCGATCAGACTTTATTAGATAACGACTCTTCCATTAACCTACTTCCGGCAGCCTTACTCGACCGATTCGAGTTTGTCCCTATTCGACAGAGCAGGATAGTCCTTCAGTTTGTTGATCGATCTGTCAAGAGGCCGAAGGAGTTGTCGAAGGATGTGGTCTTCTCAATTCAGGGCCTGAAATCCCCCGTGGACTTCGTTATGTTGGACATGGAGATCCCTGAGTCTGTGACAGATACCCCCATCATTCTAGGACGACCATTCTTGGCCACAACTAAGGCGGTGTCCGACCATGATAGCAGGAAGGTGTACCTTCACGTCGAGGGTGAAAGTGTACAAATATAGATGATGGAAGAGACCAGCACGCAAGATTCAGCTTGCTTAGAGAAGGATAGTGATGTAGAGCAGACAACAGAGGCATAGCGATACGTCCACCAAGAGTGTGCTTTTGTGATCACTGATGATGAAGCCGCTTGGTTTGACCATATTTTATGAGCCCTTCTCTCACCTTCAGATACTACAGATTTATAGCTTCTAGCAGAGGAGAGTTCAGAGAGCACACTCTTGACCGAGGACACTTTTGAGGCTGACGACCACATTCAAGATAGCGTAGCAGATTTCATTTCTTGTGCTTCCAATTCAGATCCCTCAGATTCAGACATAAACTGGGACAATTTCGATGATTATTTGCCTTGTCTGATTCCCACAAAGCCAGCAGCTAGGGTGGAGATTGAGCCAACACCAAGTACAGATACACCAACAGGACCATCTTCACAAGATATTCATGATCAACGATAGTTTTCACATTCAGATCTGGTTGCCTTCACATAGGCATTCCAAAACTAGATTTGCCAGCTCCTAGTTGTCCAAAACTGAATCCTTTTCTGTAGACGCTGAAGTATAGATTCCTTGCGGGTGAGCCAGAGATGTACCCACCCATTATCTCAGTAGATTTGACTGGAGAGCAAGAATCTCCTTCGATGGAGGTTCTTGAAAGAAATCACATGAAGATAGGATGGAACGTAGCTGATCTTCAGGGGATGAGTCCGGCCATGTGCTCCCACCATATCTATCTTGAAGAGGACGCGAAGCCATCGCATGAGTTCCAGCGATGACTAAAGATGAATCTTCGAGAAGTGGTCATGAACGAGATATCAAAATGGTGGAGCGCTGATTTTATCTACCCCATATCCGAATCCATGTGGATTAATCTGTTGCATGTGGTGCCTAAGAAGACGGGCATCACCACAGTTGTGAGTGAGTCTGAAGAGGAGATCGCTACATGTGTACCCACTTCTTGGAGGGTCATTGTGGACTACAGACGATTGAATCAGGCCACCAAGAAGGATCATTTACCGCTGCCTTTTATTGATCAGATTATAGAGAGGCTAGTCGGGAAGAGTCATTACTGTTTCCTTCATGGGTACTCTGGCTACAATCAGGTGGCTATAGCGCCCAAAGATCAGAATAAAATGACATTCACTTGTCCGTTTGGGACTTATGCTTTCAGACAGATGCCCTTTGGTCTATGTAACGCCCTGGTGACATTCCAAAGGTGCATGTTGTCCATCTTCTCGGACATGGTGGGTGATTGCCTAGAGGTCTTCATGGACAATTTCTCGGTCTACGGTGACGGGTTCGATTCTTGTCTTGACTGCATAGACCGAGTTCTTCACCGCTGCATAGAGGTCCATCTTGTTCTATCTTAAGAGAAGAGACACATCATGGTTTCTTAGTGGACAGTTCTTGGTCATATCGTCTCCAACATGGGTATGGAGATTGATCCGACCAACATGGATATCATCAGGAAACTCAATCCACCGTCCAACCTGTGGCAGTTGTGGTCTTTTCTAGGGCATGTCAGTTTCTACCGATGTTTTATTCAAGACTTCACCAGGATTTCCCGACCGCTTAGTGATCTGCTGCCAAAAGACACCGAGTTCATTGTAGATGATAAGTGTCTTTCGTTGTTCGACACTCTCAAGAATCTAGTTGTTGAGGCTCATGTCCTTCAGCCGCTTGATTGGTCTCTCCTATTCGAGATCATGACGGATGCCTCCGATTTTATCATGGGGGTCGTGCCAGGACAGAGGAGGGACGGATTACCATTTCCCATTCACTATGCTAGCCGAACATTGGATGCCGCTCAACGGAAATACATAGTCACAGAGAAAGATATGCTAGCAGTAGTATTTGCCTTGGATAAGTTCAGATCGTATATTCTTGGATCCAAAGTGACTATCGATATTGATCATACCGCCATCGGGTACCTCATGGCAAAGACGGATGCCAAAGCGAGATTGACTAGACAGATCCTTCTGCTCCAGGAGTTTGATATTGAGATTAAGGATAAGCCTGGAGTCAAGAATGTGGTGGTGGATCTATTCTCCTGATTGGAATATCTTGAGAAATCTGAGCAGATTGAGCCTATTACAGAGATCTTCCTAGATGAAGCGATCCTTGCTATCGCCTCTCTTCCATGATACGCTGACATTGTGAACTATCTTGTAGCCAAGAAAGTTCCACAAGGTTGGCCCAGACAACGACTTGAGACCTTCCTTGCGAAGGCCAAGTCGTACCATTGGGAGGATCCCATCCTTTATCATGAAAGAGGGGATAATATCTAGCGTCGGTGCATTCCTCAGTAGGAGCACCACAGTGTCCTCACATACTGCCACAAGCTTGAGGCAGGAGGACATCATTATGGGAGGAGATCAACACAAAAAGTGCTCCAATCCGACCTATGGTGGCATACCCTTTTCAAGGATTCTGATGGATCCGTGAAGAGGTGCACTGACTGTTAAAGGATGGGCACTTGTGGATGATGAATCCACATTTCATCATCTTTATTCTATCATTGTGGCCTCAAAAACCTTGGCAAATACATGTAAATACCCTTAATTCATGCATCTTAGCATTCATACATGTGCATGTAAATAGTGTATAAAATACCATTTTTAAAGCCAAAATAATAGAATAAAGAAAAGAAAGGAAAAAGAATAAAATAATGTAAATAGTTTATAACCCGAAACCCCGAGACCTAGGCATCTTGATGAATAGGTCGACAAGGAATAAAGTAGGGGGAGATAAGGGCCATAATACAATAAAAATACTTATTTATTTTATTCATTCTTTATTTATTTTGGGACCTATTTTTGGTTCCACTTTTTATACCTCAAATAAAGAAACTTTGTACATGAAAGTTGTAGATAATTAAATAAAGAAAAATACAAAATTGATTTCACTCAAAAATATTGTACAGATAAAAAGTTATGGTCTGCATAAAATTCCAGAATCCCAACTTCCCAGACCTGTATCTCTCAAATAAAAGCTCAAAATGCATCAAAATCACCTTTAATTGTATATAATTTTAAATAATCTATTTAATGAATGTGTCTCGCATTTTGCAGAGCTACGGTTTGAAAGTTAAGTTTTTGACCACTATTATATACTTGTACAGAATAAAATATTCATTTTATTATTTATTCATTATTTTCATAATTTATTTATTTTTATAATTTTGTAAGTATTATTTATAATAATTGTGTATATTAAAATCAGAATAAAAACTCAAAGAAAATATAAAATAAAATACTTGTATAAATAGCATACCTAGGTATAATAGCTATACATATACCTATAGCATTACTATTTACATTTTATTAAGTATACAAAATACATCAGAAAAATCAAATAAAAATTAATTCAAGTGTATTAAAATATTCTATAAATTTATAAAAAAATAAACAAAAATAAATAAAGTAAATACATAAAATAAAAATAAAATAATAAAATATATAGATATATATACCTATACAGGGTATAAAAGGTAACTTGTAAGTATATACCTCATAAAAATAAATAAAAATCACCATAAAATTCTTTATAAAATAAGAGACATTTTATTTTTTATAACCTAAAATTAATAAATTCATTTACTATTTTATTTTAAATATACAAATCATTTTGACCTATATTTTTCTGGTTGGTCCACGTGGACCAACCAACGCCGGTCAAGTGTTGACCTCGATCAACTCCCTGACCGAGGTCTGCCAGGCCTGACACCTGCGATTTTTGCCCCGTTTCGAGAAATTTTAGTGCCTCATCCTTCCATCCTCTGACCTCAATTCCTTCTTGGAAATCTTTCCTTGATCTTCCCTCAGCCACGCTATGCCTCCAGATCACACAAAATCCCCATAATTTGCGCATGGCCCTCGCTTGAAGGAGACGCCACCACCATGTATATATCTGACCCACAACCTTCAAGCTCGGATTTGAACCCTTCTTGGACATCAATCCTCCTCCCTGTTGCGCTCTTCACGTTGCTGGAGGTGACAACTCCTCAACCGTACCCTCAGGCGAGTCAAGAAAGCCTCGAATTGGCTCCACCATCTCCGCCGACGTCCGGCATCGAGGTTCCCTCTCCTCTGGTTCCGACCATCGAGGTATACCTCTTCCCCACCCTTTTCTTTTCTCTTTTTATTTCCCTTAGCTGTAGGATCATTTTCGCTCAATCATCTTCGAGATCTATCCATCGAATCGACCCATCGAGTCCCTCGCCGGAGCTTGCTCCGACCTCCACTTCACACCGCCGTTCCCCATCGCCATCCGCTTCACCGACCTTCGAGGCATTTTGCCCTCATTGGTCTTAAGTTATTTGCAGGTCCAAAGGCATAGAAGCCACGCCTGGAGCTTATTTTGACCTTCACCGGAGGGTTTAAGAGCCCACCAGCTCTGCTGCTCGCTCCCGCGAACTCCGGCCACCGTCGGAGCTTTTTGGAGCCCCATGCAGCTAGAAGAGGACCCCAGGAGCTCGCAGCCCAATTTTGGATCCCAACTCTCGCCGGAGACCCGAGATCGAGCTCGAGGAAGTTCGCCTCACCGGCGTTCTTCCCCGTTCTTCCCCTTGGCTCCCCAGCCGTTCGATCAGGCCGCAGCTCCAGTTCTGATCTCAGCCGTTGGATCGCACCACGCCATCACCGCCAGATCTTCGGCCGAAGATCTAATCTCCACCGTCCAACGCAAACCGTCATCGCATGTTGTCCGCGCACCACGTGAACAAGTGACCACGTCCCAGCCATCCGATCGTGCACAAGGAATTTAGGCATGGGTATTTTGCACCTACATCCTCGTCATTTTTGCATTTTATTTTTAGTCCTTAACTTTTTTGTAGTTTAAATATTTCTCTAATATTTGCATCTAGGCCCCCATACTTCCAGTATTTGCACTTAGGTCCAGTCCACGTCACCTCACGTGACCAGTGAACGTGGGGTGGTGGGCATTTTGCAAGAACCCCCTAGGGGTTTGTCTATTTCAGTTTAGTCCATGAACTTTTTATTTAAGTTGTAATATTTTTGTGAAATTACATCTGAGCCCTTGAAACTTAGTAAAATTGTAAAAATACCCCTGCCAGGTCACGTACCTAGTGCGCGTGAGTTTGGACATTTTGCAGAGAACCCCCTCCGAGTTTAGGCATTTATTTCTAGTACAGAAAATTGTATTTAACAGTATAGATTTTTGAAAAAATTCAAGTAGGCCCTTGGACTTCTGTGTATTTATGTTTATGCCCTTACCAAAATTGTATTTTTGCTTGGATGTTTGCATTTATTTCATGCATCATTTTAACTTGAAAAATTACCAAAAAAATACCATAGGCTCTTGTTGCAATGTAGTTTGATGCCATATTTTAGTTTGCATTTTTATTACATTTTCATAATATATAAAAAAAGCATTTTTGTTACTGTTTGCATTAGAAAATACATAAAAATTATAAAAAGTCTTTGAAAAATTCCAAAAAAATTATATTTCGTGCGTTTTAGTTTACTTTAGTTTCTGACCAAAAGTATTAAAATTTTCAAAACAAAAACCCTAAAAATTAGAAAACTCCAAAAATCTTCATAAAAATCTTAAAAATTCTATAAAAACCAAAAAAACCTGATTTCTGTCTCTGAATTTTCCTTGTTGAATTATCTTTAGTTTAAAATTGATTTGAAAAATTTTTGTTACTATTTGCTATTTTATTTCGCCATATTTGTTCCACCCTTTTATTTTCTACACTGTTTTCAGTATTTTTGATTTTAAAAATACCAAAAAAATCAAAAAAATCTATAAAAATCACAAAAATTTTATAAAATTATAAAAAGACAAAAACATTTTATTTCTTGATTTTTTACTTATTTTTACTTACTTTTATAAATACCTTATCCTCCTCTTTCTTACTATATATATATATATTCCATTTAAAGAAAAAGAAAATATAAAAAGATATAAAATATAAATAGAAAATATAAAATCAGAAAATTAAAATAAAAATACAAAAATATAAAATCAAAAATTAAATAAAAAATAAAATTAAAAACCCACAAAAATCTACATATTTATAGGCAATTGATCACGCATTCACATTTTGTGCATTTCTGCCTTGTTCTATCTCACTTGCTCCCTCTGATCGACACTCTACACATACTTGCACTATACACACTTATTGTAGAGTTATAACAAATTTTAACTCCACCTTGCTTCTCCTTGTTTGATTGATATTGTGGGTTAATTGTTGACTAGCCCGGGATTCGTGAGAGGTCGCCGCGGCGACTTTTGTCTCTGCCTTGTGTGAGACATATTTAGACCCTCACATTTCTCGAGTTATCAAATGGCATTGTTGCCAGGGATCAACAACGTATAGAGCATTCTTTTGTGATTGATTGTGAATATTTGCCTACCTTTTTACATATTTATTTGATTATTTTGCATGACTAGTCTAATCACCTTATTGTTGGATTTTGTGCGAGGTACCGCCGAGCGAGGGAAGCGCTCCATTCTAGGAGCTTGGGCACCCACGTGAAGGCTTATTTAGCATCAAAGAGAACTTGGAGGCTTGAAAAGACCATCACTTTTTGTAGAATTTTTGTAGTTTGAAAAATTTTGTAATTTGAAGTGTGAGAGAGAATTAATTTGTAATAACTTAGACTCTCTAGGACACTCGGGCCTAATTTCCAAGAGTTTGTTCACTTTGGGGCTCACCGTGGTTTTGTGTTTCTCGCGACTTTCTCGTTTTTATTTTTATTTTTGTTTCACGGGGATTTAGCCCCTAGACATAGGAATTTTTGTTGACTCTGACGACTTAAGAAGCTAAGGCCCAATCCCTAATATTTTGCCTGCACCTATAGATCGTAATTTGACTAGGCTAAAAATCAACTGAAAAGGCTATTGACTTGGACTAGAGACCACGTGCCGAGAGGAGTTGTATACAACGCGTGCAGGATCCACTGTGGTGGACACCGATCGGCTCCCGAGACTGGACTCCGGACTCTCTTCCTAGTCATATCTACTTGTTCTTCACATTAATAGAAGTTACTCATCTTAGAGCGATTCCCTCGTGCATGCATCTAGGTGATTTTATTTATTGTCTTTATTTTATGAGCAGATCACTTTGCATGTAGAGTGCCGGCGACTTTGATCTCTTCGAGGTGGATGATAGTGAAAGCGGACCAACATGTGCTATAGTGCCTGCTTGTCTCACCGGAATGATCTGCTTTGAACGTGGACTATGCTATGCTGCAGTTTTTTCCTCCCGGACTCTGTCTCGTACTCTCTCCCTAAAGCGGATGTGAGGCTTCTGTTTAGTAAGCAAAATGAGATGTCGAGCATCATAGATTTTGATCACGCATCGGCTTTTCCGCTTTCCTTCACCAGTTTTATTGGACTTTAAATAATAAAGAAATTGGAAAATTCGTTAGACGATGATTGTTCAGAAAAATACATAAAAAGTGAAAATCATAAAATTGGGACTACTAATGCAAACTTGATCTTAAAACTCATCCCAACAAAAACTTTGTCTTGGGGAGAGTAACCCCCTCCTTGTTTGATTTATCTGCTGCGAGAGAGTGACCCGACACTAGGATAGAGCCATGCCTAAACTTTTGGTTGACTACTGATCGTGGTTTGTCATTCTCCAGTGTAGATCTCTCCGGTAACCGGTAAAGCAGACTGCGATGTCCTTAACAGAGTGAATTTGCGGGAACAACCGAGTTACGGTCCGCAATTCATACTGGCTGGGAAAGATCTAATGTGGATCGGGACAGTCGGCTGGGAAAGTAGAGTACCTAACAACTCGCTCTAACACTCTGATAGATTGACTAATCACCTAATAAAATTTGACAAGATAACAAACCGAACTTTCA
The DNA here is from genome assembly GCA_037367405.1 of Ottelia alismoides. Lineage (NCBI taxonomy): Eukaryota > Viridiplantae > Streptophyta > Magnoliopsida > Alismatales > Hydrocharitaceae > Ottelia > Ottelia alismoides. Next base: position 249,314 of record JAZKJV010008972.1, on the reverse strand, counting down.
CGGTCATCAGCTCTAGCGTTGCGTAGGTGAATAGGGGGTTTGTATTTCACATCTTGTTTGCATTCCAGATCTCATCCGCCCTTCTCTAGATCAAGATGATGGGAGGGAGATCCATTAGGCCATGTCTGGTGGCACCGCTATCAAGCACTACTCCTTTTTCATCTAGGACTACTTCGGGGAGTCCAGACCCACTCTCCGAGCCTAAGTTTACGTCCACCCTGTTCCCCCTCGACCACCCTTCTTCTTCTATCAGTCCAGTGGTGTCTGAATTTAGTGCAGAACAAAGTTTAGAACATTTGACGGCACCTGAGATGGATTCTTTTGACTTTACAGAAACACCAGAAATGGAAGGCAGAAAGGAAAACCCAGATGAGCCGAGACCACCTCCATACATATATGATCAGGCGGCCATCAACAATTCACTATTAGCCTCCGTGGAAATAATGCAGAGACAGATCATAGACCAGGGATTTGTTATGGGTGAAATCATGAGGGAGATGCGTGAAGGACAGAAAGAAAGAAACGAGGGCGGTGAAATACCAAACGCAGAGGGCGAAGGAGGAGAACCCAACCAGGAGAGGCTGCCTCCAAGGACCATGAGGCAATTACACAACCCTGGTGCAACCCTCACACACAGATGGATCCGACTTCCTCCCATCTATGGTGACTTCGAGCTTCGCCCACACACCATTCAGCTACTGCCCAAGTTTCACGGGCTGGCCACTGAAGAACCTCACCTCCATCTGCAAGAGTTCGAAATGATATACAATACGATCCATGACAGGTTCGTGACCGAGGATACCATCAAAATGATTACCTTCCCGTTCTCCTTGGTTGATAGAGCCGCTTATTGGCTTAAACATTTGGGGAGGTACATCGACACTTGGGAGCAACTCCGGAAAGAGTATTTGAACAAGTATTACTCACTCGGCTGGACAAATGCAGCTAGAGCAATGATCAACAATTTCACTATGATCCCCAATGAACAATTCCATGAAGCGTGGGATCACATTAGAGAGCTCATTGACCGATGTCCTCACCATGAAATATCACAACCCAATCTGTTTCAAAGTTTCTTCTGTGGGCTGACATCGGAGCTGCAGGGGCTTGTAAATGCCTCGTGTGGGGTATCTTATTTCTCCAAGGATGCAGAAGTGGTATGTGCCATCTATGAACAGATGGCAGAGAATTCTACAGAGATGTCCCAGGGCCGCATCTACACAAACTCCAAAGTCCCGCCACAAGCTACTTCTTACCACCGCATTGCCAGGATCGATGCTGGGAACCATACTTCGTCAGCAACAGCAACACAAGATGAATCGACAGCAACTGACATGGGCATTATCAGTGAAAAACTGGATCGCATCGAGGCAAGGCCAAGGTCTGGCACAGATTGACCAGTTGGCTAAGACCATGAGTGACCTGAAGACTCACATCTTGAGTATTCAGGAGGCACAATCATCTACACATCTGCCTCCCAGGTCACTGGCTGACTCCAGAGGTAGTCGTTCTACCCCACCACCTCCCACATACTGTCAAGTTCACCATGCCCAGGAGGTGCCGGTACAACAATTGCCGCACTATTCACAGCAGACACCATCTCAGGACACTCAGATGGTGGTCTATCAGCCAGATCAGCCTTTCACAGTACTACCACCTCCACCCTTCGAGTAGGAGCCGTTGATGGAAGTCAACGGGATATGGTACGACCGGTACCCCCAGCAGCCTGGGATTCGTCGTGATCACCCAGGATTCCGTTGGTCGATTGAAGGTGCCTCATCCCAGCAGCAGCCTCCAGCTCAGGGCAATCAGAGTATCCAACACCAGCATCCCCCATACTCCCAACAACAACAGCAGCAGTATCAGCAGAATCCTCGTCACACCTATCAGGGACAACAGTGGAGGCAGTGGCAGCAGCCTTACCAGCCGTAGTACTCCCAGTCTCACGAGCAACCTCAGTTCCAGCAAGGAAACACTCCCGGTTCTTCCACACCCATCTTGGAGAACTTAGCACTCGATGATCTCTCCCACTTGCTCTCCGAACAGCAAGCATCCTTCCCGCGAGAAATGGATGAGTTCAAGCAGGAGATGAGGGACATAATCAAAGGGAAAGCCACCATACCTGCACAGAGCGAGCCGAATCCGAATAACTTGAAGAGGAAGTCTGAGCAGGTACAGTTTACAGAGGATACCACTCCTAGTGCTTATTTGAATGACATGCATTCTATGTTTGATACTCACTTCGTGTCACTTAGGAGCGGTAGGGAACCAGCCGACGGTGGCTCATCTTAGGGACAACACCATGGAGATTCTAGAGCCCCAGATGAGGAGAGAAGCGGTGCTGATGCTGCTAACAATGATGATGATGACGGTGGTGCTGATGCCACCAAGGATGACCTTCCAAACGATGGTGCTGAGGCCGTCGTAATACCTGATGCAGACGGTGATGCTGAGGCCACCGTTTTTTATGCTGAACCAGAGTACGGTGCGGAGGTCGTGAAGGAGAATATTTTGGGTGGTGTTGATGCCCCCATTTTGAGTCCGTCTGTATTCCAACCGTCTATTTTGCCATTCTCTATATCCCTGGACACTAGGAAAAAGATCAAAAAAATGAATAAAGAAAAGGTTTCTCCATCAATTCCGAGTACATGTGTATTGAATGATGATGTTTGCATTGATTCCAGTCCTTCACAGGGTTTGAAACCTTCTCCTAACCCTCTGTCTGAGGAGGGCCCATCCATCCCCTTCCCTCAAGCACTCTGCTCGCAGAAGGGAAATAAAACAGAAAATCCCAAAAAGAAGGAACATTTAGAGTTCAGCCAACATATGATAGACAGATTCTAGATACAGCTGACTCTACAGGAGGCACTAGAGCACATCCCCCTCTTCCAAAAGAACCTGAGAGAAAAGACCACTGTACGCAAGAGGAGGTGGAACAACAGAGGAGACATCCATGTGCTGACCCGTGCGACATGTTGTGCCATTCAGAACCAGCTGCCAGCCAAAAGACCTGATGCAGGAGCTCCATATGTCAGATGTCAGATTAGTGAGCAGCAATTTGATCGTACTCTATTAGACAACGACTCTTCTATCAACCTCATTCCGGCAGCCTTACTCGACCGATTCGAGTTCGTCCTGCTCCTTCGGAGTCGGACAGTCCTTCAGTTTGCTGATAGGTCCATCAAGAGGCTGAAGGGGTTGTTGAGAGACATGGTCATCACCATTCAGGGCTTGAAATTCCCCATGGACTTTGTTGTATTGGACATGGAGATCCCTGAGTCGGTGACCGATACCCCCATCATACTAGGACGCCCATTCTTGGCCACAGCCAAGGCGGTGACCGACCATGATAGTGGGAAGGTGTACTTTCACGTAGAGGACGAGAGTATAGAAAACGAGACGATTGACGAGACCCGAGCGAGAGATTCAACCTGCTCAGAGCTGTGTAGTGACACAGTGCAGCTGACAGATGCAGAGTTAGACGTCTACCAAAAGTGTGATTTTGTGATGACCGATGACGAAGCAGTTTGGGAAGATCCAGAAGCACGAGCCCTCGCCGTGTCTGTGATGAGCGAGCCAAGCGACTAAGGTAGATAAATCAAAAGCGGTCGTTCTCGGGACTCAGAGCTCAATAAGAAAAAGATCAGACCACCAAAGAAGGATAAAAATCGATGAAAACACAAACTAGCGGTCTCGACTATTGGATTAACCTGGTATAGCGACCAAGGTCGAACTCTAGGAGCACAGGTTGGCCTCGCAGCCTACGAAGTAGTCGAAAACAAATAAAAATAAAGGCAAGGAATTTTTGGTGGATTTTTAATATTTTTATATTTTTTTGTTTTTTTAATTATAAAGAAAATAGGAAAACAATAAAAACAAGCAACTTAGGTCAATTATTTAAATGCTCAAAATTAATCCAAAAATTCAAACATTAGAATTTTTGTATTTTTTACTATTTTTGCTGAATTTTTGATATTTTTCTGATTTTAAGGAATTTTATAAAAATAAAAGAAGGCTGAAAAACACTGCTGTTGTCCAGTCATGCTTGGAGGGCCAAAATAAAATATATAATGGCCCTAACTAAGCCTGAAGGTATTTTTCCTCTAAACTAGAGACAAAAAAGAAAAATCAGGAACTGAGTTTATTATTTTTGGGTTTTTCTATTAATTACTAGATTTTTTATGAGATTTTCAAAGTTTTTCAATTTTTATAATTTTTATAAGTCCAAAAATGACCACAATTGGTCAGAAAATAAAGCACAACAAAACACACAAAATGTGAATTTTTTAGAATTTTTGAGAGGGATTTTATATTTTTTTGTGAATTTTTGAATTTTTAAAAATAATAAAAAGGCTCCAAAAATTTCCCAAAAATCAGTGAAAATTTTACACAGTGGCAGGAGCCACGGTTCAAATTTTCACTAGATTTGGAGTAGATTTGATATTTTATTTTAAACAATCAAGAGCCCACAGTGCACAGGGACCTGATCGTAATAAAAGTACCTTCCAGGGGGCTAAAAGTAACGAAAAGGAAAGTCCAGGGGGTCCTGGTGCAAAATATCCAAGATCTCACGCGCCACGCACGTGAACTGGGCACTCAGGGACCCAAATGTAAATACTTTAAGTTTCTGGACCTATTAGCAACATGTGCTAAAAGTCGAGGAGCTTAAGTGCAAATTACCTAAGAAATTCGGTACATGCACAATTAAAACACTCACAGGGGCATATTTGCAAATATCTAAAAATATCTTTCATTCAATAACAGTCAGATAATACAAGCCCATACATGCAATTTCACCACAAAAGCACGTGTCGAAGCACGTGATCACAATAGGCAATGGTAGAAATGCAAATATCAGAAACGACAAGGTCCTAAGTGCAATTGTTCCAAACTAAAATAAACGCTATAAAATATTTACAGGACTAAACGCTAAAAACTCAAAGACCAAGGGCCTAAGGGAAATTACCCCTTATTCTGATCCAAGGGCAGAAATGGCATCGCGTGTCTGATCTGACGGCTGCGGATGACGGTGCCTCAACGAAGCACTCATGGCTCTGATCCAACGGTGGAGGGTACACCATGTATCTGATCAACGGTCGAGAGGCACTGGATGCCCTTCGTTGGATGGAGGGCGGAGAAGAGGCCACGTGCCGCGTCGACGGTGGCTTCTGGGCCTCTTCTTCGCCCTGATCTAACGGTCCTCAGGTGATTTGGGACTCCGGGGGTAAACGGACGTCGGAGGAAGGTCCTGGAGGAACTCCTCACCGGCGAGCTTCGTCGAAGGAATGTGCGCGCGCTGGACCTCTACAAGGGCTGCTGATGGTCGGAGAAGAATCGTCGGAGCCTCCCGCATCTGAAGAGCCCTTCCGATGGCGCCAAGGAGCTCCGAGAAGCCCTGGCGACGTCGGCGGAGCTGAAGCTCCTGTGCTGAATATGGACAACCTCGGATGGTCCTCCTCAGACCTGCAAAATGGCACAGAGAGACTAATGGGTCGAGGGAAAAATGCCTCGACCCGGTTAGAAGCGCAGTGGGTGGTCGGTGCGTCAGAATGGAGGAGCTCCGGCGAAGCGACGGTGAGGGAGCTCGAATCCCAGTTCCTGTGCAAACTGGGTTGAATGGATGGGTGAAGAATGTGCATGGGAGAAGGGCGAAGGTGAAGATCGGTTCCGATGATCAAATGGGGGCCGGATGTGGTCGAAATCGAAGGTCGACGGTGGAGGATGGAATTGGGGGTAAACGGAAATTAGCGAAAGATAAAGGGAACTAAGGCTACCTGATGGTCGAGGTCGACTGGGAAGAAGCTACGGAAGCTCCTGGTCCTTGCCTCGAGGGCCGTCGATGCCCGAGGCTCGAGCACCATGCAGGGGGCGGTGCACGACGGCGCAAGGCTACCGGATCGATGGTCGGGACTCCTCCTCCTCGCTGCGACACCGCCAATCGCTTGCTGTCACTCAGGCGATAATGGTGGAGGTCCTGGGATGGAAAGAGAGGAACCGAAGATGAGTGAAAGAGCGGGCGGAGCTCAGGCTATATACGGCTAGGGGTCTGGCTAAGAGAGGGTCGGGCGAGCTTATCGGAGCTCGGACCCCTTAAACCACCCCGGGCGTGGGTCAGAGGTGAATCAGGAAGAAGTAGGACCTGGGGTTAAGGGGTTTAGTGATTGGATCGTGACGCGAGAAATTGGAGAAATCGGGTCGGGCGTGCAGATCCGGGGGACAGTGGTCTGGGGGGGGGAGTTGACCTGGGGGTCAACATCCCCCGTGGACCAATGGAAAGCGGCCACGTGTAAAAGATTTGGAAATTAAATTAAAAATAGCAAATGGTCGAATTAAGAAAAACTCAAAACATAAAAAATGTTTCTTTTATTTTAAATTATTTTTTTTGATTTTTATTTAATTTTTTGAAATAAAAATTAGGTATTTATAATATAGTATTATATACATAGGTATATACAATATATATTTTTAATTTTTAATTTTTATTTATTTATTGTTATTACATTTTTATTCCAATTTTATATTTTATTTATAGCATAAAATTTGGAATATTTTGGTATTTTTATTTTATTTTTATTAATTATTTACATAGGGTAAATAAATACTTTTATTTATATACATATATGGTATATGTACAATGTCGAGATTGGTTTTTATTTTTATTTCTTTTTATTTTATTTTTGTTTTTATGACTTTTATTTTATTTATGTACAATTTTTATGGGATTTTAATTTATTTATTTATAGGGAGAAAAGAAATATATATGTGGCTCTATATACATGATGAATATATACAAGGAAGGAAGAATTTTATTTTCTTTTTAATTTTCTCATTTTTATTTTGATTTTGTATTTACAAATATATACATATAAATACAAACACAATTTATTTTTATTTAAAGGAAAATATTATTATTTTATTTACAGGTATGCATGTACAAATGAGCTTCCTTATCTCTCTCTACTTGGGTTTTTATGTGGTCAGGCCCATGCTAAGCCCTCCCTTGGGATTAGGTCGCTCAATCTTTATTTTAAACATTTCCCTCTTTTTCTTTTGTTTCTTTATTCTTTTATTTTTGCACAAAAACATGCTAATTATTATATTTTACATAATGCATGCAATTTGCTAATTATTAATATTTACATATATCTACATGTGTTTGCAAGGGTTTTTGTAGCTAAAATCAGATAATAAAGAGTGATGAATGGGTATTCATCAGTCTGTAGACTCAAAGTACCCACCTTTTGAGGCAGACGAGAGTTCGGAGAGCACACCCTTGGCAAATGGCACCATGGAGGCTGCCAGTTGTGTGATGAGTGGAAATTCTGATGATTGTTCAGATTCATATCCCTCGGAGGAAGACTTTGATTGGAAGGACTTTGATACATATTGCCATGTCTGTTTCCCGATGAGCTGACAGAGAGGACGGAGTGCGAGCCAGCACAGATGATAGACACGCCAACAGGGTTCCCTTCGTCAGAATCACAGGTACAACGAGAGTTCTCACATGCAGACATGGTTGATTTCATGCAGACATCTCAAAAGCCAGATTTGCCAGCTCCCACCAAGCCAGAATTGAAGCCTTTACCGCAGCCGCTCAAGTATAGATTCCTTGCAGGAGAACTAGATATGCACCCAGTTATTATCTCAACAGATTTGACTGGAGAACAAGAGTCTCATTTGATGGAGGTTCTTGAATGCAACCGCAAGGCAATAGGATGGAGTGTGGCTGATCTCAATGGGATAAGTACGGCACTGTGCTCCCACCGTATCTACCTCGAAGAGGATGCTAAGCCACCGCGTGAGTTCCAACGACGGCTGAACCCAAACATTCGAGATGTAGTAATGAAGGAGATATCTAAATGGTGGAGCGTCGATTTTATCTACCCCATCTCCGACTCCAAGTGGGTTAGTCCTTTACATGTGGTACCCAAGAAGACGGGTGTCACTACAGTTGTGAATGAGTCTGGAGAGGAGATCGCCACCCAGATACCCACTTCTTGGAGGGTCTGTGTGGACTACAGATGATTGAATGAGGCCACCAAGAAGGATCATTTCCCGCTACCATTTATTGATCATATTATCGAAAGTCTAGCTGGGAAGGGTCATTACTGCTTTCTTGATGGGTATTCCGGATACAATCAAGTGGCCATTGCGCCCGAAATCCAGGATAAAATGACATTCACCTGTCCATTTGGGACTTATGCTTTTAGATGGATGCCCTTTGGTCTATGTAACGCTCCGGCGACATTCCAGAGGTGCATGTTGTCCATCATTTCGGACTTGATAGGTGATTGCTTAGAGGTCTTCATGGATGATTTCTCGATCTACGGCGACGGGTTTGATGCTTGTCTTGACTGCCTAGACGGAGTACTTCAATGCTGCATAGAGGTAAATCTTGTACTATCTTGGGAGAAGAGTCACTTTAAGGTGACTCAGGGGACGGTCCTTGATCATATCATCTCCAACATGGGCATGGAGGTTGATCTGGCCAAGGTGGATATCATCAGAAAACTCAATCCACTGTCCAATTTGAGACAGTTGCGGTCTTTTCTGGGGCATGTCGGTTTCTACCGACGGTTCATTCAGGACTTCAGTCGAATTGCCCGACCGCTTATAGATTTGTTGACTAAATACACTGAGTTCCTTGTAGATGATAAGTGTCTTAAGTCCTTCAAGACTCCCAAGAATTTAGTTGTTGAGGCTCCTGTCCTTCAGCCACCTGATTGGTCTCTTCCCTTTGAGATCATGACGGATGCTTCTGATTATGCCATTGGGGCTTGGACAGAGGAGGGATGGATTGTCCTTTGCCATACACTATGCTAGCCGGACGTTGGATGCAGCTCAGAGGAACTACACAGTGACTGAGAAAGAGATGCTAGCGGTAGTCTTTGCTTTGGATAAGTACAGATCTTATATTCTTGGATATAGAGTGACAATATTTACAGATCACACTGCCATTCGGTACTTGATGTCGAATAAGGATGCCAAAGACAGATTAAACAGATGGATCCTTCTCCTCCAGGAATTTGATATTGAGATTAAGGATAAACCTGGAGTTAAGAATGTTGTGGCAGATCACCTCTCCCGCCTAGAGAACCCTGAGGAATCTGAGCCCATAGCACCTATTACTGAGACTTTTCCAGATGAGGCGATCCTTGCTATCACCTCTCTTCCATGGTATGCCGACATTATGAATTACCTTGTTGCCAAATCTATTCCACAAAGTTGGCCCAGACAGCGGCTTGAGACCTTTTTGTGAAGGCAAAGTCGTACCATTGAAAGGACCCCATCCTTTATCCTGAAGGAGGGGACAATATCTGGAGACGGTGCATTCCTCAAGATGAGCAACATAGCATCCTCACCTACTACCACAAGCTTGAGGTCGGAGGACATCATTCTGGGAGACGAACAACACAGAAGGTGCTCCAATCCGGCCTTTGGTGGCCTACCATTTTCAAGGATTCTGATGAGTTCGTGAGAAGGTGTACTGACTGTCAGAAGATGGGTACTTACGGACAGAGAGACATGATGCGAATGCAACCCATTCACTTTTGTGAGGTTTTTGATGCATGGGGTATTGATTTCATGAGCCCATTTCCTAAGAGTCAGGGGTTTGAGTACATTTTGCTTGTTGTGGATTATGTGAGCCATTGGGTTGATGCCATCCCCTCCTGAGCCGCAGATGCTAAAACTGTATGTCATTTCTTGAGGAAAAATATCATTTCACGGTTCGGGGTACCTATAGTCTTGATTTCAGATGGGGGGTCTCACTTTATTAATGACAAGGTAAAGGCCCTTGCAGACGAGTTCAATATTGACCATCATGTTGCCACGCCGTATCACCCTCAGACTAATGGTCTTTTTGAAGTATCGAATAGGGAGATCAAGACTATCTTATAGAAGGTTGTCTGCCCAAACCGAAAGGATTGGTCACAGCTTTTGGAGTCAATCTTGTGGGCCTACCAGACTTCCTTCAAGACACCATTAAAGGCATCTCCCTTTCGTCTCATTTATGGCAAGCCATGTCATTTACCAGTAGAGATAAAACATAAGTCACTTTGGGCAGTTACAGAGCTATTATTGGATCCCAAGAGTGTAGGAGAACAGAGGAAAGCAGAGTTGACAGCCCTGGAAGAACTAAGAGATACAACCTTCTCAAGTGGCCTTCAGTATAAGGAGAAAGTGAAAGTATGGCACTATTCCCGAATCAACCATAAACAAGTTGAGCCAGATTAGCAAGTATGGTTATTTGATGCTAGGTTGAAATTATTCCCGGGGAAACTACAAAGTAAATGGAAAGGACCATATTTGATCTGGAAGGTGCATGATAATGGTAACATTGATATATCCGAACCTTCATCATCTTCCACTTTTAGAGTCAATGGTCAATGCTTGAAACCTTATCAAGATCATGATCCGTCGATCGTTGATATTGCCCCGATTCATCTGGTATGAGATGTGTTCTTTGACTCACACCTTCTGCATCTCGTACATGATTATCACTTCTATCTTCCTCTGTACAGATCCATTTGTCTATATCATTCATTCTTCCGTCATGTCTATCACCCTGTCTTCATCCTATGATTTTGCTGTACTTAGGACACGCCTTGTCTTAAGTATAGAGGGTGCACACACTGAGCTGTGATCTATTTTCTTCTTTTCTTCCTTTCCTTTTCTATCTTCTTTATTCTTTTATCCTCTCCATTGTCTCCCCTTCTTTTATATACTTAGGGATATCTTGCCCTAAGTATAGGGAGAGATAATCGAAGTACGATTTGTTCTTTCCCACCCTTGACCCTCCCTGCGTTGTGTACAGTCTGCTATACTTAGGATTATTAGATCCTAAGTATAATGGGGACAGTCAACTTCTTATTCATTTCTTATTTATTTATTCTTTAGACTTATCGATGCTTAGTAGGAGTTATGTCTTCTCTTTCCTCTCCGATCTATGAGGACATAGCTCAAGCTAAGTATAGGGGGGTCGTATATACTGCGTATATACTTTAGCCATAACTTGTACTTTCGTAAGAACTAATAAAAATGGCTAATTATACATTAAAAACTTTAATAAAAATATAATGATTATTCCTCAAATTCTTTTTGTATTTACTGATTAATAATCAGGTGAAAATATTTTTTGCAAAATATTTGAAAAATAGTTTGAAAATCATTGTGAAAAATATTTTGAAAACTATTTGGAAAATGTTTTGTACATGTTTTCAACCTTTGTAAAAATATTTTGGTTTGCAAAATTTATTTTCTTTGTGTGAAATAAAATGTTTGAAAAATGATTTGCAAATGGTTTGAAAATGGTTGCAAAAATAATTGAAAAGTCTATATATACTGTTTGAAAAACCTTTGCAAAATGATTTTCAAATGTATGTACGTGTTTGTAAAATTGTTTGTAAAAATTATTTTGGACTATAGTTTTTCAAAATTATTTGTAAAAACCTTTTCAAATAAGTTTGAAGGATACATACATCTCACCTAAAACTCTCTATGTATATACTTATAAAATTGATCACTTACCCTTGTAAATTCTTAAAATCTATTTCTCGTAAATATGAGAAACATTCCTGTGTAAATATTTATACCTAGTTTTTATCCAAAACATTTTGTTTTCAAAAATCCCAAAAACATTTGAAAAAATATTTTTGAAAAATACAAAAATGCATATGCATCATCTTTTAAAAAATCCATAAAAAGTTCAAAAACTTGAAATCAAGGTCGTGTTATTAACACTTGGGCTGATATCATCAACCGTGCTAACCTTGGTATGGAAGGCTTTCCATCAAAGCAAGAAGCAGCAACTCTTCCGCCAGACTATAGACTATAAAAGAGTAGAAGATTTGATAGTCTAAAGCGAGATAAGGGCAGAGAGAAAGAAAGGAGAAAGATATAGAGAGTACGATCGGCGACTCATAGCCTGACTACCCTACAAACGAAATCATTTTCTGCATTCTGCATGGCATCTGCATAGCATGAGCATTTTTCAGATTGAGTTTGATAGTTGAACGAGTCTAAGTAAAATCCGGAGATTGGAGCTTGGTTGGACCTTAAAATCTACCTAATAACAGGAACCTTATAGGAACTGGGTTTGAAGTATTTCAGGTCTAGTTGACTTAATTCTTTGAGGATCACGAAAATTGGTTCAATGGATTCTTGACTGCCTAAGTAGAGTATTTCGGAGCACACGCACGACTCTTGTTGATAATGACCTAACTTGGACACCTGCACCTTTCACATGGCTCAATTCAGTTGGAGTGGTGAGGGGATTGTATTTGCCGTATGAGACGCACACAAGTGGAAACACTTGTGCTCCTCTAGGGAGGGAAGTGTACCCCAACCCGTCCAGTGATAAGGAAGTCTAAAGACAGGAGAGTGTGGGTTGCAATAAAGCTTCAAAAGAGGGATAGTCTACCGGCTCAAGAGGAAAAACTCCTTATGTAAATGTTGCTGTGAATAGTATTTCAAAAAAAAGACAGTCCTGTACAAAAATAAATACCTGCAAAGTATGTGAATATGTTGTATAGCCAATAAGAAAGCTTAGTGCTGTCAGGAAAGCTCGAACTCGATGAGCTCAACTTGGGCTCAACTCCATAAGGACTCGTGAGCCGGACTCGAAACCTTAACGAGCCCGAGCCCGAGTTGGATTTTATGGCTCGTTAGCTTACCAAGTCGAGTTCGAGTTGGGCATTGTTCAACTCGGAAACTCGACTCGATAACTCGTTTTCTCTCTTAATAAAAAAATTAAAAATATATATACCAAAACTTCCATATTGAGTTTGATTAAATTAGAGATTAACATTTTTCTTGCCCAAAAAGCTACACAAAAGAGTATAAAAAAAATCAAAATTACAAATGTCATTTGCATAATTTAATGTATAAAATGGAACAATGACTCATTAAGAGGTTCATGAGCCTGCTCATTTTGAGGCTAATGAGCCAGCTCAGAAACTCACGACTCGATAAGAGGCTCGTGAGCCAGCTCATTTTGAGGCTCGTGAGCCATCTCGGAAACTCGTGGCTCGATAAGAGGCTCATGAGTCAACTCTAACTAAACGAGTTCGAGTTCGAGTTGGTGATCCAGGGCTCGATCCTTATCGAGCCCGAGTTCGAGCTTATGTTTCTTATCGAGTTCGAGTCCGAGTTGAGGCCAACTCGGCTCGTTGAACACGATAGACACCCCTAAGCAAGCTTGTGTTCCAAAGTCATATCATGTGAGCCTGCAGCTGGATGACTTGACTACACTGGTCTTGCATCCTAGGATAGGTGGTTACACTGGCTACCGTCCATTCTTCTCTTCACCCCCTCCTCTTGAGTTGGTTGCCACTTGAACTTAGAAGGGAATACCCCGCTCCTTAAGGAAGGAGTTATTGGATTGGGGAATCATTGGGTTGTCATACTAGAGAAGTCAATCTCTTTGTCATTCTAGTTGGGGAATCACTTACACTGTATTTTTGTATTTTTGTATTGAAAATAAATAAAATATAAAATTGGTGTATTTTTGTAAAAATAAAATTAAAAAAATTGTAGATAATACATAGGTATATTATACCTGTATATAACACTATATATTGTATATACACTAATTTATTTTATATAAAAATAATTAAAAATAATAGACAATTTCCTTGAAAATAATAATCAATTTTCATTTTATTCATTTTTTCATTTAAATTCATTCATTATTTTTTTAATTATCTTTATTTTTCTCTTCTTTTAATCCTGCATTGTGTTTTGTCCTATTCCAGGCCCCTTCTGATTGGGCAATGTTAGAACGTTGACTCAGATCAACGTCTCCTTCCAGGTTGGGTCGGGTCAGGTCATCCATCTCTCATCGGAGCCATTTCTCCATATTTTCACGCCCGGACACGATCAAATCTACCCCCGATTCTTCGCCCGAGCATCATCCTAGGATCCGTGATCCTCACGGATCCCTAGGATGGCACAGATCTTCCTAGGGTTGCGTGCTTGCTCTCGATTCTTCCAGCCCCATGGTAATCCTATAAAGTCTCTCATTCCACCTCCGCAGTTGGGCAGCTCGTGCCTCACCCCTTCTTCCTTCCCTCAAGACCTCCAGTTGAGTGACAAGGACCAGAGACCACCTTCGGATCGAAGTTTGGTGGCGTGAATCTCACAGCTCAGTTACGTGGCCAGAGTCCTAAACCGCGTCCAGCCTCCCTGCCTACCGCAGCACGGTTGGGCCATGACCCTGTCTACCAACTTCGCTTGAACTTGCTGAGTTCGTCAGCACCTTCAGGTAACATATCTTTTGACTCTATTTTCCATTCCCATCAAATCTTTCATCAAGCCTCTGCCGCAGTTCATCTGTCCGACCACCTCGATCGAAGCCCTATCTCATCCACACAACCGCACCAATTGATTCCTCGACTCACGCTTCACCTCGCCCCGTAACCTGATCATCCTAGACCTTGCTCTCTTGAGCGAGATTAGGCTCTGCCTCTTTCCCCCACATACACCGAAGACCAAATCCCATTCACCACCGCTTCCCCTATCCTTTGAAGTAATAACCTGGGTCGAAGCGTAGCCCCGAACCCTCTCTCCCTTTTGTAGGACCATTCGCGCACCAGGGAGCGGTCTGGGTCCTCGTTGCTCAGGTAGAGCAGCTCCAGGAGGAGTTTACCATCGGCCACCATCTGACTATTGTCACCTCCATCGGAGCCATCCACTGGGAGCGGAACTTCCTTGCGACACTCTAGGACTCTTGGGTGACTTGATCGGAGAAGTGGATCGCTTTCATTGACCGATTAGAGTTCATTTAGGGCAGTTCTTCCAGATCCTCCGCTCACCGTTGGATGCCCTCACTGCTGCCAGATTCCATCACGCCCGTTCAGCAGGAGCAGCCTTCCCATCATTGGATCAGATTCTCTGGAGCCATCTGACACGATGTAGTCGACCAGATCAGAGTCATCAGATCGACAACAAGGAATGATCAGAGCCGTAGAACAACAACCCCTCCTACGCGCGCCACGTGTCTCTGCCTTTTCGGTTAGTTGTTGAGGTCTAACTATTCAGTTATTTAAAAAATACATCGTTGTTTCTAATTATTTCCTTCATACTATTTTATAGAAATATTTAGCATATAAATGAAGTTTTTGATATAACCCTTTCGAAAATATATATAGCAATAAAGTCATCTTACATTCGTATAAAAAAATCATTAAGATAAGAATTTCAGTCAAAGATACAAGGACAAATGTTGCAACTGCATCGATTCAATCTCGTTAATATCATAAATACACTCTCACGAGGAAACCTCACAAGAAGCAAGAGACTAATTATAAGTAAAAAAAGATCACTTATTGATGGAGACGAGCATCGTAAGTGGTGACCTTTTGGTTCGATTGGACCTAAATAAATCCAGTTACGAAGGCATATTTTCCACCATGATAGTTGAAATCTAAGCCCGACAAGCTAGAAGATGAATTAGAGACAAATTTTCTTTATAAAGAAAATGATTAAACGGAAGAAGAAGTCATTTCTAAAAATAATTCATGAGCCATTGCACGACAAGAGCATTGTGAATATAAAAATGGATGATTGTAAGATCCCAAATATAGTATCACATCTAATAATCCCAAACAATTGTAGTAACTTATAAGTAGTGGGACGTACTCTAAAGAACATGGGCTTAATCATTTTGAGTTTTGGTTAAGGATTCCAATTAGGTCCCAGATCAATAGGTTATCTGGGCTAGTAATCTCCAATAACAAGTCGGACCTATAACACAAGACATTATATATGGTATCAGAGCAGATTCCACCTAATTGTGGAAGATATTGCCCAAGAGGTGAAATCACCCCTATCATAGAGTTAAGAGGAACATACTACCCAAGAGATGATGCCACCATTGTTAATGAGAATAGGTCATGGATCATTACGTAAGAAGGATGTTGGAATATAAGTGTTGGTGATTGTAGCACCTCAAACATATAATCACAACTAATAATCACATAATGTGATAGTATCTTGTAAGTAGTAGGGGCTACTACAGGTTACCCTAGGCTCAATCATTTTGGATTGTTGTCAAGAACTCCAGTTGGGCCCAAACCCAACAAGCAGCCTGGGCTATTAATCCCCAATAATGGACTTGGTCTAGGGCACAGTATGTTACAGAAGGTATCATATCAGATTCTCTCTAATAATGGAAAAGACTGCCCAAAAAGTGGAGCCATCTCTACCATAATATTGGGGCTACTAGACAGGTGAAGGCGTCATGATTAGTGGGAATAAGTCATGAATATAGCGCAACGAGTATACTGTAAATATAAGTGGGGTGACTGCAACGTCCAAATATAATACACATCTATTAATTATAAAAAGTTGTAGTGAACATGTGAATTTCGGTGCGCTAAGAAGCGATTTTTAGTGTCGTGCACATTAACGTGCTTAAAATATATAACTCATTAGCTTTTGCTTAAAATAGAATTCAAAAACTTTTAATTTCATAATATCTATCTTGTGTTGTCTAAAACGCTCTAAGTTGAAGTTATATGATCGCGTATTATTTAAAATCCAATTATATGATGTCTACTGAAATTTGCATCGGGATGAGAAGATATAAATTTGCAACCATTTACCAACCACAATCGCATGTCCATTGACACCATCCTAAGTACACGTTCATTTTCAATTGACAAATGTTTATTTAATGAGAAAAGAATTGCGCACTAGTAGTATCTGAGTTTGTAAACTCGAGAGAAATTGAGATTACAAATCTGTCAAAAGTGGGGGCCAAATATATTTAAAGGAAAAAGGGTGCAAGGCAACGGAGTCGCCTAATTTCGGTATATTCTGAAAATCAATCATAAATCTTCTACAGCTAGTTAACAAAAGATACATCTAGGTCATTTATTTCAAACAAATAAAACCTACAGTAGCCATTTACTTACTTATGAACATCATTTTCTCATCGTGAGCAATTTGACATTGTTGCGGATCGTGGAAGCAAAGATACACAAACACAATCAAACAAGGAAGACGAAAACACACGAATTTACAAGGTTCACCCATATTAGACTACATCCTTGAGTGACGGTGATTGGTTTTCACCATATGGAGAAAGAAAGAAATACATAGGAAACTTTAGAGCCCTAGCCTTAGGGAATTTATGTATAACATTCCCGTACAGATGGATCCTTGAAATAAAGAGATCCATATACACGAATACAAATAGAACCACTCCAAAAAGTTTTCGTTGGTGTGCTGCCCCTCACCCTTGTAGGATGGAGTGCACATGCTCCCCCCTAGACTCCTCTAGAGCTAACCGAGCAGCGAGACCCACCACCGTCTTGTTGGGTATGGTATGACATGAGATGGTGCGTACATGATTCTTCAACCTGGATCAGATGGTTATGATTCAATGCATATCAATGGATCATAGAGAGAGAGAACTAGAAAGAGAAATAAAGAGAGAAAATATAAAGATGGTTGTGCATTCACAGATGAAAAAAAAAGGAATGGACGCCCATCCAATGTACTCCCCGCACGTGTGTCGGTACTATTTTCGTTTCGTCATAGGGATGAAAACAAATATGGATATATTTATACTTTATCCATCACCATATCCATTTTATGTAAATTTGACATCCGTATCTGAATCCGTTTTAAAATAGATACGAGTATGGGGATTATTTTGATATATGTATACATATAATTCCGTTTTCATATATAGATATATAGTTGTAGATTCCATTTTCATATATAGATATATAGTTGCAGATTTATTTGTAACTATACATAACATAATTTTATACCTTCTTCACTTTATTTGGTATAGTTATTATGATAAATCATGTGTATCTTTATTATATTTATTATATTTATAAATCATGTGTATTTTGTTCAATACGTGCATATTTAAGGTAACATATAGAGATTTCATAATATTATATATACGATCAGTATCTCTTTGACATTTGTATAGATTTTTTAAAGATATGATGACATACTTTTCACCTTCATCAATATCCATATTCGCATAGGCATCCATATTTAAAAACGAATACAAATATATGGTTACTCACGCGCACATCTGTATCTATATTCGACCGTTTGCATCCATAGAGATCTCCTCAGATTTCCATCAACCTCACTTGTGCCACATTGTAGCCTTATTTCCACGCTAAGATTCACACCATCACCTCCACCTTTCTCCACAACCTTGTGTTGGACACAATGAAACCGTGGCACAGGAACAAACACGCCAATAAACAAGCATGAAACACCAATACAATATTTACCATACTCACCCAAAATTGGATTACATCTTTAATGATGGTGGTGGATCTCTCTCGATGTGGTCGAAGAATAAAAGTATAGAAAATGATCCAAGCACTAACTCTATGTAAGTTTATATAGTACTTTCTCCCGTGTAGACGATCCCGTATAAGCAAACGTAACTTTGAATCCAAAGAAAACGTGACTTCAAATATCAAATCAGCTTCAATCACAATGTAAATTGGACGTTGAAATCCCATAGAAAATAGGATCCCAAATCCCATTTTGATATCATTAATAGATAATCTTTGTTGCATAAACCATCCGTTTAGAAATCATTACTCTAGTACATATAATATGCATCATTTGCCCAATTAAGAAGTGATCATGTCATGTTCCCTCATTTTGCTGCTGCGATACAAAGAAATTTCATCCGTTATATTTGAAATCCCACACGAGAGATACGAAAGGAGATTTATATTAACCTTCAATAGTATTAGTGGATCCCCACTAATCATCCTATTGGTCAACCCGCATAGAGCTAAACACCCGCAACTGCAACCTTCTGGTCAGGATCTCAAGGTGGAGAGAGGAGACCACCGGAGAGCAATAGAGATGGCGGATGTTGCAGTGAGCTTCGCCGTGCAGATGCTCCGTGTAGAGTTGGGTGAAATAAAGCTTCTGCGAGGAGTGCGCAACGACATGGAGTGGCTGCACGAGGAGCTGGAGTGGATGAAGTGCTTCTTGCTGGACGCCGAGCAACGGAGTTCATCGGGAGACGAGCTGGCGAAGAAGTGGATCAGAGAGATCACCGATGCAGCCTATGAAGCCGAGGACATAGCCTCCAAGTTCGCACCCAGAAAAGGCCTCGGTTTCAGGGCCACTCTGCGGAGGTACGCTTTCCGATTGAAAGAACTTCATGATATTGGTAATGATATAAAGAGGTTGAAGGAGAAGATAGTGGGGATAGGGCAGAGGAGGGATAGATACGGGTTTAGCCGCATCAATTCTAACGTGGAGAGCAGCAGCAATGAGAATGCGATACGTGAGATGAGGAGGATGCCTCTCTTCCAGAATGAGCGAGATGTGTTTGGGCTGGAGAATGACAAAAAGCGAGTGACGGAACTGTTGCAAGCAGAGGAGAGGAGGCGCTACGTGATTGGCATCGTGGGAATGGGCGGCATGGGTAAAACCACTCTTGCTAGGCAGGTGTTCAAGAGCATTAGCAGGAACCAGTTTCCGAAGCTCGCCTGGGTGGATCTTTCTCGGAAGTATATCCAAAATCACTGTAATCCCATTGACAAACTACTGATTGCAATCGTAAAGCAGGTGATGCCAGATTCTACAGATTTAGAGAAAAAGAGCACTAATGAACTTAGCGAACTTCTCAAGTCAAATCTGAAGGATGGGAGGTACCTTATTATTATGGATGACATGTGGGAGACAAATGTATGGGATCTGATAAAAGATCATCTCCCAGATATGAAGAATGGAAGCAGGATCATTATCACAACTCGAAAAGCGAATGTAGCAGAGCATCCTGCTTTGTACTTCCCGGCTCATCGTATGGAAGGTCTGGATAATGCGCAGAGTTGGCACCTATTTACTCATTTGGTCTTCAACGACGAGGAACAGATATGCACAGATGAATTGAAGGAATTAGCCGAGGAACTTGTTCGTGGATGTGGAGGTTCACCATTGGCACTTACAGTGTTAGGAGGTCTGCTCGCTGGGAAGGAGAAGACGCATTCCGCATGGCGAAAGGTAGTTGGCAATAGGAATTGGTTGCGCAGGGAAGCGGGAAAGAATTGTTTGGATATATTGAAATTGAGTTATATGGATTTGCCCCATCATTTGAAAATGTGCTTTCTTTATCTGAGTGCTTTTCCAGAGGATCATGAGATTGATGTGGAAAAGTTGATAAGATTGTGGGTTGCAGAAGGCTTTGTTGTCAAGACAGATTTCAATGATGGAGAGACTATGAAAGATATCGCAAGGATGTATCTTGACAATTTGAAGCAAATGTGCTTAGTAATGGTTCATGAAGTATTTATAGCTGATAGAAGTTATAGGTATAATATTGTATGTCATGAATATTGTCGCATTCATGATCTCATACGAGAGCTAAGTATAAATGAGGCAAAGAAAGCCAATTTCATGAATTCTGAGATGATTGATAGTAGAAATGAAGTGATTCATCGACTTTCCCTGCAAGCTAAATTTTCCTCTAATAACTTTGTAGGTATAAGTCTATCATTGAGAACATTATTGAGCTTCACATGGGAGATGCCAATAGCTTTTGAAAAATTCTACTTACTTAGGGTGCTCGATCTTGAGGGGCCGCACATTAATAAGTTGCCCAAGGAAGTGGGAGACATGGTCCTATTAAGATATCTAAGCATTAGGCACACATCATGCAAGTCACTTCCACGTTCTATAAGTAGATTATCATACCTGGAACTCTTGATTGTCGGACATATTGGAGAAGTATAAAAATACCATATAATGTATGGAAGATCGAGACACTTAAACATATATATGGGGAATTCGTATTGGACGGAATTGATGTTTCCAATCTTATTAAGCTGCAAACACTGCAAGAATTTTTACCTATGACAGTGAAATTTATGTTATATTCCATTCAGCATATGACCAATCTCCAAGACTTATCCATTAGTGGCAAGTTCATCATCCGCGCGGTGTGGGAACAAATAACAATGGGTTCGGATCCTCGAATCTGGAAAGCTTTGCAAAATTTGCCTTCGTTAAAGTTCCTTCATTTATATGAATTTTACATACGAGATATAGTAGCCAATAGAACTGGATTTCCGAATCTGCAAAGATTATCACTGTCTGATTGTCAGATTAATTCATGGGAAGCGGAAGAAGGATCAATGCCATCATTGGAAATTCTCGCTATGTATAATTCTCGCGTGTTAAAAAGGCTTCCGTGTGGTTTAGCACATTGTAAAAAGCTCCGTGCTATCTATTGCTATGGAATGGATGATGAGTTCGACGAATGGTATAACAGAAGCAAAAATGATGCATCGTGGGAGTTCCAACATGTTCAATTTCTATGGGAACCTACATGTAAATGGAATCTCTTTCTTTTACTTTCTTCCTTTTTTAAGTTAATTGCTTAAACCATTTTTATTCGTCTTTCTTTTCCTTATAACATGATCTATTTCTTAGAACATAATACATTTGAGTATATTTGCTATGATGCAATTGGACAAGAATTTGGCACTCATGGTGTAAAAATCCTATTTAAATGTATTCACTTACGGGTCAGAATCCCATTCCCTAACTCGTTTTTTAACTTTATTTTTTTTGCATGTAACAAAATTGAACTTTTTTCTTTACGATTAAATGATTGAAAAATAGCTCGTCAGCTTACCTAAAAATATAATTTGAGATGAAAGAAATCAAAAAAATGTTTTTTATAATATTTATCCTGTGTTTTTCTTAATTCTCAAGTTCGAGTATACGACCATGTATTAATCAAAATTCAATTATATTGAGCTTATAAAATTTTGCATTAGGACTAGAAGCTCTAAGTCAGTCACCAATGACGGAGCACAATCACACATTTGTTGACACCAGCCTATAAATCTACTCTCAACTGACAAATCATTTGGAGTAAATTACAAATAAGTGACTCGCCTATACATCAATACTCAATATTTCTTATTTTTCAAATGCAACAAAAATAAGTCTAAACTTGCAAGTTCAGGGTTAAATCTCCACATGAAAGGGTCATAGAAATTTCTCTAAAAAAGGGTCATAGAAACTTATGGAAGCATGTATTTTAGAAAAGAAAATAACTAGGTCCTTTATCACATTTGAAAATGAAGTCCTCAATAAAAATCGATACATAGTTGAGGTTTTTTTACTCAAATAGTTTTTAACTGAGAGAAGAAATTCTCACATGAGATATATGAGATACTGTACTCGAGGTGAAAATGAGATTTTAGAGCTAGGATGTATGTATTCTTCTTTGTGCATTTTGCATTCGACTGAGTTTAATTTATTTTTACAGTAAACCATCTCTGGATTATAAGAGATACTTATATTGACCACATTTTAAATTTCTATTTTTGATGTTCGAACTTGACTGTTTCCAATATCTTCTCCACTTGGTAAAGACATCTATGCGTCATTAACTGTGCATTCCAACATCAGATCTTCATCTTCTAGTTCCCCATTATATGCGTGCAGTAGAGAGAAAATATTATGCTAAGCTTTTTCCGAAGGAATTGTCGGAAACTTAGTGATATAGAGACCTTACTAAAGCAACTAGAGTGGTTTAGCCTTATCTTATATTGTCCATTGTGTTGACCAAATCTATGTTGGAATCGGTTTGGTTAGGATGTTCGAGACAAATTTATGGTCGGTACTAAGTTGTATTAACATGTCTCAGTTCCTGAAATTTGTAGTTTCAATCATGTTTGTGATTTTTTAACTCATATCGAACAGAGAAATCTGTCTTCTGTCTTATACATGAGTGAAATCAGTCTGGTATCTATCAAACAAGAGAGAATTCGGACTACCACAAACGCGAGCGTGTTGGCACGTCCGCAACACCTGGATTGCAAACACATTCAATTTTCTCGCATGCTATTCTTCTCCGTTCATGTTAGAGTGCCTTCCTTCTCCTTCAATCTCATTTTCGTCCACGGAGGTGACTTTAGAGGATGCTCTTAAACAGTACACATCACATACGAGCATGTGACCTTCATATCATTGGAGTGAAATGTTAGCACCGTGTGCATTGATAAAGTGGGGACGATGCAACTTTGCCACGAATTTTGCAACGAACAATATTCATTGCAATTACAAGAACAGAAACTAATTTTGCAATGAATAATATTCATTATTATGCATTTAAAATGGGAAGATATATTAAAATATTTAAATTATTCGTTGCCATATGCCATATTTCTTGTAGGGTTCGAACATCTTTCATATAATGGAAAAATATACTTGATACATATATTGTACGGAAATTGATTCTCCTTTATCTCATGTCACATGTATTTGCAAATTTATTTTTGATCAGGGGAAACATAGACGGGTTCGAGGATAGAAGACAACCTGATCGCATGAGATTCTTCAAGCGCTAGCGATGACTGCTGATGGGTACCTTGAGAAGCATCTTGAAATCCACGTCCACTGTAATTTTCCTTTTAAATTCTCGTCTTTCGGCTGTGTATTTATTTATTGCAGACCTATCTAATAAAATCCGTTGAATCATGACATTATTTATAAAATGATTGTCACCAAATGCATCTCGAACAGAATGGTATAGGGGATAGCGTTTTTTGTTTGCAAACTGCAGTACATATTTGGATATCTATATGTTTTATATACTTGTGGATCAATCATCTTGTAAAAGTTTAATCCACCATGTTTGCCATCAAGTTAGTTGTTTTGTGCAGGGCATCCTGAAGGTCGTTTCTGGGTGTAATGGTCTGGAGCATATTAATTTTAAGGGCTCATTTTTACATGTATTCAGCCTTTAGTTTAGAAAAAAATGGTACCTGTCTTAATGGGGCATTGTAGAATCAAACTTCAGTAAAACAACTCACCAAAAATGGACCCTTATGTAATTGATATGAAACAACTCACTAAAAAATGAGTTCATGTAGAGTAGAATTTTTTGATGAAACAACTCGTTGAAAAATAGACCCTTATAGAATCGAATGGTCAGTGAACAACTCAATGTTAATTGCCCATTTTAAGGGCACATTGTTCACCGGAATTATTTAATGGAATTATATAAGGGTACATTGTTCACCGTAATTATTTAGAAGGGTCCTTTTTTTTCTTTTGCCTAAGGCTCACAAAATATAAGAACATCACTATTTTTTAGATGTGTTTTATATCTTTGCCCAAAACCCATCTGTTTTCACAAGTTGTTAGCAACATAAGACTGCCAGACTTGATTCAAATGGGTCTGGCTGAGCCTGACCAGTGATATTCTATCATTAGTACTGATCTCTCAAGACTATTCTGTTTCAACTCTTCTCTTTTATGAGTATAAACAAATGTGCCTACTGTTCTCACCAATAACTATAGCTTCACATGATATGTACAATAGAATTCTTCTTGATTTCAGCAAGAAATATACGAATAGAAAATGAATATTGTTGGTTTTTTACTTGCAATTTATTTATTTATGTTATGCATTAAGTTGTGCTTGCCAATGCTTTCGGACAGGACGACATTCTAGAAACTGAACTTTGAGCATCATGTATTTATGTAACCGATTTGGCATTTTTTCCTATGGAACGGAAACTCTTCTTCAAATCCCTTTGCTACAATTCTTCCAATCATAATTACAAGTAACAAATGTTTTAGTTACAAAACACCCTTAGGCATTACACACAATAAGTTTTCTTTTGGAAAAATAGTATCAACAAACATGTTTTTGTTACAATTCTTTGATTAAACTACTTTTATCAACCGATTTTTTGAAATATTTGTACAATTTCTTATTCAATTCTATTATATCTTTCCTTATTTATTGGCTAATAATATCATTTAGATAAAAGTACTTATGCTACATATTTTTAACTAGTTCAATCTAAATTCAAATTTTATTAAAAAGAAAAAATTTTGATTGCCTCAATGTTTGTTCAGCTTGCTGTGAAGGAAATTCTTTTGTTAAAAGCTAGACATTTTGTACCCGCAGGGAATTTATTTTGTAGTGTATTTATGTCATATAGTTAGTAACACAACTACATTACCATGTTGTGCGATTTATAATAAGTTAAATTTCAGAACAACTAAAATATCAACTCAAAATTATCTTCTGGCCGGACACCATCTATTTGGGTAGAACAATCTTCTTGCTGCCGAAGCTTTCAACTAAATAATTATATCCTATATATACACACACATATGGGGGAAATGGGTATGCTCTCTGGAGGCAGCCAACCGGTTGTTCCCGTCTCATTTTTTGTGATTTTTTTTTATTTTTAATTTTTTTTTGAAAAATAACACCATGTATATTCATCATTATATACCTCTAATATGTCATTCTAATTTTATTAGAAAGAGAGACTTTTACGCCTTCCATTTAGAACATATAATTTTAATGGTCTTAGAATTGATGTAATAGACCCGTTCTAGATGGAGGGTGTAGGAGTCTCTGTTTCCGACGAAATTGAAATGGCATATTAGAGGGATATAACCATGAATGCACATTACGTTATTTTAAAAAAAAAAGAAAAAATTTCACAGAAAAATGGGATGCCCTCAAAAAAACAGCCCTATTTTTCCATATATAGGAATAAATGGGGATGCCCTTAGGGTTCGTTTGGTTGCAGGGTTAGGCAGAGTTGGGTACTATTTACAGGGCTGGGTGAATATTAAACTGTGATGAGGAGGTACCCCTGTAAATAGTACCCAACCCAACCCTGCCCAACCCTGCAACCAAACGAACCCTTAGAGGGAGTTAACGTGGCTCCCCCACTCCATTTTTTCTTTTTTTTGAAAATTTCTTCCGTTAATTTTCATCAATATATCCCTATATTATGTCATTCAAGTTTTGCGTGAAACGGAGATGTCTATGGCCTCCATCTAGACAGGGTCGATTTCAGCAATTCTGTTACCGTTAAAAAATGATTGTCTGGATGGAGGCCGTAGGAGTCTCTGTTTCGCACAAAACTTGAATGCTATAGTGACACTTTTTTCAAAATCTATCATGAAATAAGTCGTTGTATAATATATAACGACGATATTATTCGTTGAGAAATAATTTTTAATACATAAAATTAGCAATGAATATCATATCTGTCGCTATATCACTAGGGATGATCCATATAGCGACATCCACTGCTATTTTTCAAAGTTTCAATTAATCATCTCTCTTTTTTTAGTTCAAAATTTAGTGACGATTAATTAAAATTTTAAAAAATAGCTACGGATAACTATCACTATATGGACCGTCACTGATGATATAATGATCAATATGATACTCGTTGCTAATTCAACTACAATTTTTTTGCAATGATTAATATCATGAAGTTTATATTTAGCAACGATAGATTTAGTGACTGATTTTGAAAAAAAAGTCACTATAGTCCGATTTTGTTGTAATGAGAAGCTATAATTATGGGATCATGTGACATATATATTAAGAACAAGAGGGCTTAAGCCTATGTTTCAAAAGTTCGAAATACCTTTAAACAAACATTGGATATATGTTCTACATATTTAGCAAATAGAGATGCAATCTAAAGGCATAAGAGCCTCGCCAATGAAAGTTCAACACGACATAGGGAGCGATTGGTTGACTTAAGGCACTTCCATCGACCTGTGTTCTGCATTGTTAGGAAAGAAAGATAAATCCGCCAAGAAAAAGGATTAAGAATACTCGCTAATTAGCCAAAGTTCTAAGAAGTTGGCAATTGCATCCTAATTAGGGATGCAAATGGTTACGGATATATCCGTATCCGATCCGTCACTTTATCCGTTTTATATAAATTTTGACATCCGTATCCGCATCTGTTTCAAAATGGATATGGATATCATTTTGATATCCGCAAACATATGTATCCGTATCCGTATATCTGTTTTCGTATATGAATATAGTTATATATTTATTTTAATCCGATAAAACATAGTTCTATATCTTCTTTTACCATATTTGTGTAATTTTATGATATAAATGCATTATTAAATTTATATCATGTGTAACTTCAAAAGTAGAGGTCGATTTAAGGAAGTCATTGAAAGTGATTTGTGTAGGATCCAATCCACAATCAATGAAGATTGTTTTATAACAAGTTAATTTCCGAACAAATGATTGTAGTCCTATCAGTCATGAAGGTATAATGGTCAACATGTAAAGAAGCTCTTGAGTGAAGTTTTTTGTGGACAAAAGCGAAAGAAAAAAATATACGTGGGTCAAACAAGTTTAACCATTTTTTTAGGTAAATTACAAAAATGGATTGTTCTTTACATGGATTTCCAAATTAGAGTCTGATCTTTACTTTGTAATAAATAAGGATCAAAGTTTAACTTAACGTTCTAGTCCCCAACACCGTCATTGGGTGGTTCAATCCATGATTTTACTTGACTAAATTATCCTTGGCAAAGAGCACTCTCCACCTCCTCCCACCCCTCCACTTCCTCCCACCTCCCCCCTCCCCTCCTCTCCAACGCACGCGCCCCGCCTACATCAGCCACGGCCCGATAGAGGCACTGTCGAATGTCATTCCCACACGCCCCATCCTCGTCAGCATAGTTCCCCTTCATGTCTCAGAGGGCATCATTCACATGAAGCTTGAGTGGTTCGGCGACGTACGCATCGTCGAGATTTTAATAGACCTAGTAACTTAGAAGTATTTACAAGAATGTGCAAGAATTTTATATAAATTTTACAAATACTTTTATATAAAAATAAATACAAAGATTGTACAAGTTTTATACAAGATTTTATTCATAAACACAATTGAATTTTCAAGTTTTATAAACAAATTTACAAGAGGATTTTATTTACAAGACTTAAATACGATTTTTACACAATGTTTTTATATACAAAGCTTTAAAAAAAATTTAAGTACATATGTTATAAATAATTAAGGTATGTATACACACGTGAATTTTACAACAAGTATATACATCCCATAATTTATATCTTGCATGACAAAATAATTTACAAAAATTTTACTAATCATTTTACAAAATTTAAAACATTTACAAAACACATTACAAATAATTTAGAAAATATTTTTACAAACTATTTTACGAATTCTTTTCAAAATATTTTAAGATATTGTACAAAAAATTTTACAAACAAGTTTTTAAAGACATTGTTATTTTCACACATTTTACAAACATTTTTACAATATAAATAATTTTGATACAAAATAATTTATAAATATTTTACAAATAAAATAATTTTACAAAAATTTTAAATAATTCTTACACAAATAATTTACAAAATATTTTTACAAATTTACAAACGATCTTATAAATAAATTTACAAAAACTTGACAAAATGTTTTACAATTTTGTTACAAAAGAGTTTACAAATGATTTTTACAAATAGTTTACAAATCATTTTTACAAAATTATTTTATCTAATTTTATTAGTCATATTATTAAACAAACAAAACTATGATTTATGGTTAAAGTATATATACAATTTATATGACTCCTCCTTGTACTTAGCTCAAACTATGTCCTCATTGTGATCAAGAAGCGACAAAGGAAGATATAACTCGTGCTAAGTATAGAAAAGTGAAAAGAATCGTATACTGCAATAAATCAAAGAACAAAAAATGAAATGAATATAAGTCGGTGATCCCCCCCTGTACTTAGGATCAAATCATCATAAGTATAGAAGATTGTACAAACGGGGAAAATCGAGGAAAAGAATGCACACAAAATCAATGACTCGGCTTGTCCCCCTATACTTACGGTAAAATATCCTTAAGTATAGAAAAAGAATATCAATAGTTGAGAGACAATGGATGGAATAGAAGAAACTAGGACGAAAATATCAATAAGAAAAGAACAGCATTACTCCTCATATACTCAGGGTAAAAGATCCCTAAGTATAGGCAACAACATGAGCAATAAAACAAAACAAAAATGAACAACTCAGTGTTTATACCCCCTATACATAAGATAAAGTACATCCTAATTATAGCAAAAATCCTAAGCGATACCTGGGGTGTAAAAAACAGAAGAAACAAAGAACAAATAAAAACGAAAGACTTATATACAAAGTAGACAATGCTGAGGTGCCTCTTAAAAAGCGCCAGAGTTTACGCCCCTAACTTGACGCAAAGGCTAGGAAAAAGCAGTATCGAGGTTCACGATAACATCAATAATGTGAATGTCTTACTGTTGTTGTCGTCTCGGTATGAGAACAACAACAAAGTCAACAGTGAAAATGGTGACACCGGAATAAGCAGTCAGATGGGTGTATGCTACCAGGAAAATAGAAGAGAAAATATAATCAGGAACTGGCAGCACAAATGAAATCATCGGATTAAGATCAGAATGGAGTGAAAAGGGTGGAGCTGAAAAAATCGAACATGGAGAAAGAAGGATTAGCCATGAAATCTTATATGTCAATCATAGTCTCAAAAAGGTATGGAAGGTCAAGATCAAGAGACTCACTAAGAAAATCGATATCTGATGTCCATAATGGAGAGAAATTAGTAACATCATCAAATATCTCAAATATCGGATCATCTCGCGAGGGTCGTCAAGGAGAGAAGAAACATCAAACTCAGAAAAATTAGAAGACTCGGTTCCGTGATCTGACAGATCAGATACACATCCAGGAAATGAAATCGAGTACAAACAATAAGTGGCATTCTCCCACAGATAGCTGGTGAGTCTCCATTTCATCACCTTTATTCTATCATTTTGGCATTAAAAACCCTAGTAAATGCATGTCGATACCCTTAATTTGCATAATTTAGCATTCATGCATGGTTTTATAAATTGTGTATAATATACTGCTTTTAATGCCAAAATTATAGGATAAAGAAAAGAAAAAAATATCAAAGATATTATATGACCCTAAACCCCGAGACCTAGGTATCTTGATGACTAGGTCGACAAGGAATAAAGTAGGGGGAGATAAGGGTCAAAATACAATAAAAACTCTCATTTATTTATTCATTCTTTATTCATTTTTAGGACATATTCTACTTTCCACTTTTTATACTTCAAACAAAGAAACTTTGTTCATGAAATTTGTAGATAATAAAATATAGAAAAAAATACAAAATTGAGTTTACAAAAAAATAATATACTACGTAAAAGTTATAGTTTAAAAAAAGGTCCAAAATCTCAACTTTCCAAGCTCATATATCTCAAAAAAACTCAAAAGATATAAAAATTACTTTAATTGTATATAAATTTTAATAAGCTATTTAATGAAGATGGTTTCATATTTTTTGGAGTTAAGGTATGAAAGTTAGGTTTTGGACCCCTTTTATATAGTAAACCCGATTAAAATATTTGTTTTATTTATTATTCATTATTTTTATAATTTTGTTTCTTTATAATTTTATAAATATTGTTTATAATATATGTACATATTAAAACTAAAATGAAATAATAAAGAAAGCACTAAAATAAAATATGTGAGAAAATATATAGATGTATATACAATAATTTTACATATAGAATTAATACACCTATTTAATTAAGTGTATATTTTATATCGGAAAAATATAATAAAAATATATTCATGTATACAAAAATAAGTTATAATTGTATAAAATAAAATAATAAAATACAAAATAAAAATAAAATACTTCAAACATAGATGAATATACTTATGTTTTAACCTAAAAAGTAACTTGTAATTAAAAAGCTCTAAAAATAAATAAAAACCATAATAAAATAATATAGAAAACAAGAAACAGTTTTTCTTTTATAATCTAAAATAAAAAAATCATTTATTATTTAATAATAAATTTCTAATATTTTCCAGTGTGATTTTTCCTAGTTGGTCCACGTGGACCAACCAGGTTGCTTGGAGAGTTGACCCCAGTCAACTCTCTGACTCCCGCTCTGGCTTCCTCTGATAACTTCATTTTTTGCGTCATTTCTCTATTTTTTGGATATCGATCCTTGCATCATTTTAGATCGAAGTCTTCACGACTTTTGTTCCTCGTTCATTTGGCGATACACACCCAAGTGTCATCTCGGGTTGTGCATCGCTGAATTTCCAACTACATCTCATTCTTTGGACCCGCCTCACCACCGTGTACATAAACCACATGGATTCCTCCTCTGACTTTTGAACCCCTTTTTACCTCATTTTCCTCCTTCTTCTGGCACCTTGGATAGAGGAGTGTGACAGCTTCCTCCCCTGATCATTTGCAGCGAAGCTAAGCTCGGTTGAGGGCGGTCTCCATCACCTTTGGCAAGCTCACCGTCGAGGTTTGTTCTTACTGGCTTCTGGTCAGTTGAGGTACCGCTTTCTTCTTCTTTTCTTGCTTAGATCGTTCCTAGGTCAGTTTCCACCTTTAATTTTGTCTTCTTAGTACGTAATTAGGCGTTAATCACTCCCTCGTAGTTCGCCAAAGCTCTGCTACAACAAACCTTCCATCCACGCCATTCTACATCCATTCCACCCCTTTAGCCCTAGGAACCATTCCTTCTAGTTCTTGATCTAACCTTGCAGTACCCAGGCACCATAGGACTCCATCTGCAACCGATTTTGCAAAAGCTTGAAGTACCTGGAGCATCACCTGTTCTCCAACCTCACGACGAGCCACCATCTCTCTACACGCCATTCTGACGTCGCCAATCAATAGTAGCCCTTTTAGGAACATCTGGAGCCATTTTGGAGCCGTGTTGCACGACGAAAGAGTGAGATATGCCTGGAGGAAGCTCGCCTCGTCGGAGCTTCCTCCATGTTCTTCCCTCTTCTCTCTCCGCCGTCGGATTGAGATCGAGCCCTAGATGTGGCAGCTATCGTTGGATGTGTGAAGCATCAACCGTTGATCGCCTCTGGTCAATCTAACTAGAGCCATCCGTTGCCGAATCGGTATCGTGAAGCCAGGACGTGACATGTGTCCAAGTGAAGCAGCCTGCGTCATTCGATCCGTGCCTTGGATTAGGTATTTTGATCTTAGGCCTAATCATTTTTGTATTTTATTATTTAAGACGTAAACTTTCATCTGCAACATATAAAGTTTTGTAATATTTGCAATTAAGCCCCTAAACTTTTGGTAATTACATCCAGGTCCACGCCACGTCACCTTATGTGTAGTCACAAGTGAGGGACATTTTGCATGTGTACCCCTGGAAGTTTTTGCACTGCTATTTAGTCTAGGAACTTTTTGAGCATGTTTATTGATTTTGGAAAAATTACAAGTAGGCCTCCTGACTTTTTGTAATTGCATTTTGGCCCTCATCAACGTGGCTCACATGTTTATACACATAAGCTTGATATTTTTGTAGGATGGTCCTTGAGGCTTTAGATATTTCAAATTACTCCTATAACTTTTTAATTACGTTATACATTTTTGGAAAAAGTGTAACAGTTCCCTGTACTTTATATTACACGCATAAAATCCCAACTAGTAATGTGGTTTCTTTTTTCTCTTGTATTTACTTAATATATCTACATTGCTCTAAAAAATCCACAAAATGAGACTTAAGTTACTGATTGCATCTAGTTTTATGTCCTATTTTTAATTTGCAATTTGAGGACTTTTTATTATTTATAAAAAACCAAAAAATGCCCCTTTTTATCTTTGTCTACACTAGAAAGTACATAAAAAATATAAAAACTATTAAAAAATACAAAAAATGTATTTTTTGTTTATTTGCTTATTTTACAACTCCACACCAAAAAACCCTAAAATTATAAAAGAAAATATATAAAAATTAAAAAACCCTAAAAACACTTATAAAAATATGTAAAATTCCCAATAAATCCCAAAAATTGTATTTTATATTTTCCTATTTTATTTATATTATTATTAATATATTAAAAATAATTTGGAGTAATTTTGATATTGTTTGGTGTTTTTCTCCTCCATTTTAATTCGATCTATTTAATTTCACCCTTATTTATGGTATTTTTGACTTTAAATATATGTAAAAATTAGAAAAAAATCTTAAAATTGATATACTATTTGGTGTTTTACTGGGGAAGCATTTGATGAACGTCAAGTTTGCCTCTTTAAGAATCTAAAGTTGTCGTAGTATAGGAGGCAAATTTGGTTTGATCAAAATACCACAATCTTTGAATGTTGTGCAATATTTTTACTTGGAAAGTCTACCAAGGTCGAACACAAGGACACAACTACTTAATCTATTTATCGAATTTTGATTCGTGAAGCACATGTGTGAACAAATTCTCAATTTCAGGGCTGCAAGATGCACTATGCTAATTACAATGCAATACTATGATGTATGCAATTTTTAGTTGATTTTTATGCAATTATAAAGGATGCATGACAGAAATGCAAGATAACTTACATGCAGATAAAAGTTTACAAATATACCCTAAACTATGAGCAATATAATAGAAAATGAAATCAGAGTCATTTTGATCCCATAATTAAAAACAGTCTTCAAATCAGAGCACGGACAAGAAAGCATGGTCATCATCTATCACAAAAATTCTCTTAATTTAAAACAGTGGAAAATGAGAAAATTAAACATATTATGATGTAGAGGAAAAACAAGGATTAAAACGACATTAAAATCATGCAATTTGGACCTACGATGCTCAAGTTATGTTAAAAACAATGCAGGGCATAATTGTAATAAAAATGCAAGAGAATAAAAAGATAAATATTACATTTAGGTCCCAGGAGGGACCTAAATGCAAATACCAAAAGCCTCCTGGGCCCTGATGTAAATTTTCCATATGCACGTAGGACAAAATTGCAAATCTGAAAGATATGTGAGGGCTTCCCCGTAATATACCCAGGCACGTACGCGAGGCACGTGACTGGGGACCATTTTGCAATTATCGAAACTCTCGAGGTCTTTCATGCAATTTACCCAAGCCCTCACGTGTGGAGCACATGGGGGACCTAGGCTCAAGAAGCACAGTCGGCTCGGGCCACGTGGCATCTATTGGAGGTACGATGTGAGGTTCGCTAGACCCGAGCCTGTTGGTTCGGATTAAGGCTCGGGTTGTCCAGCGAGGTCATTATCTTTATCGTCCGATCCGGATGATCGAACGACAACTGTAGCATCTTCCTCTTCTGCAGGTCATCGGAGGAGGTGGGGCTCCGGCGACCTGCTGCTCACTCTGCCACGCCTAACAAGGCCTTCTGATGGTCGAGGAAGCTTGCTGGAGGTCCGACAGAGGACCTGGATGTGTTGCGAAGCTCCAGAGCTGAACGACGGTGCATATCGGTGGAGCTTCATTGGAGGGAAGACATTCAAAGTAGCTCCGATGCCAACTCCGGCTATTGATGATCCTGCATGTGTTAGACGATAGCCGAAGCGTGCGTGGGGTGTTTGCGTGAATAGAGTGAGTGAGGTGGGGTCCCGTGAGGTGGTCGGAGCGGGGGACCTGGGCTCCTTCTCCGGCAGAGCAGAGGAGGAGGTGGAGGATGGTGAACGGGGTTGTGGAGAAGGGGAGATGAAGTCAGAGGAGGTTGGCAAAGAAGATGGTTTAGTTGTTAAGCTCGTGGGAGAGTCGGGTGGCAGATGCAGTGAGGGGTTGAGTCTGGAAAATTTGAAGAAAAGAAGGGGAGGAGGATACCTCATCAGAGAGGGGAACCCGATGGAGGAGAAGCTTGGGATGAGCGCCATGGAGGCGCTCCGGTCTTCGCCCAGCGAGTTCAGCCGTGCCTCGGAGCTCAGTGACGTACAATGGCAGCTGCGACGTGGCCGGAGGCCACGGATCACACCTGGGTGGCGCGGCCATAATCGCCTCGACATTTCCGCCCTCTGTTCTCACCGGAGGCGGTGGAAGCTAGGGCGAACCCCCATGAAGTGGTGGATACGGTGAACAGAGGCTGGGGCGGTATTTGTAGGCAGAGGAGGTCGACGTATATGGCACTGGTAAGGCATTTTTGCATGGAGATAATGGAGGATGGGATTAATGGTGGCGTTACGTGAGGGTTGCACGAAGATGGTGGAGGTATGGAGTAGATGGGGCTGCCGTTATGGAGCGTGGGGGGTGATCGTGGCGTGCTCCAAAATAGGTAGGGAGAGATGGGGCGGCGAGGTGTAACGCCTAAGGAGAGAGACGACTGGAGGAGGACGATGAGTGGAGGCCGTTGGATCTTGTGATCCAACGGTTGGGATAGAGCTGTGGCTGGAGGGCTCATATCAGATCTAAGATCTGATCAAGCGGTGGGGAGTTAGGCAGGAGCCGATGGCTAGGATGTGACACGACGTTTTATCCTACTATAGGGACGGGGGGGGGGGGGGGTACGTGGCATTATGAGAGGCGTAGGATGAAGAGCGGTCGAGTGGTTATGGAGAAGGGGTGACGTGGCAGTAGGAGGGGCGTAGGATAGGAGAGGGATCTGACGGTTGTAGATGAAGAAGGTGCGTGCGGTTAGGATCAGATCTGGCATTTAGATCTGATGGTTGGGAGTGGGCGGCAGATGGACAGCAGAGATTGAGGCGGGATGAAGGGAATCCAACGGCACAGGACAGTGGCAGGTGGCGGAAGGGGAGGCATGCCACGTTGGCGGCCCAGGGGGCGCCACGTGGCCCAATCTGAAAAGTCAAAAATATAAAAACAAAGAAAAATACAAAAGAAATAGTTAGAGGCAAAAGTAGGAAAAAAGTCAGAACATGAAAGTTGCTCGTCTCGACGAGATCTACAAGTTCATGTTAGACAAAAAGCTAAAAGATGTCATTTGTACAAAAAGTATTTTTGAGGGTATTTTTAAGGGGGATAAAAATACTGGTTTTTTGGTTTTGAGATGTTTTTGCATTTTTTAGTCTTTTTAATGGTCAGTGAATTATGGACAATTATTCTATCTAATTTTTAGGGGGTTTTGATTATAAAATAATTACAAGAAAAATAAGGGAAATTAAATACACTTAATTAAGGTTAATTTTACACAATATAATACATGATGATAATAAAGAATTGATGATGATTTTTATTGTATTGATTAAGCCAGGGGTTTAATTTATGGCTTTTAGCATGATGAATACGAGATTCATCATACCCCTATACTTAAATCATGCTCGTCCTCGAGCGTCTGAAGGAGTCGGATTAATTCCTGATAGTGCAAGTGAAGATTTCAAGGCTCAATCTTTCGAGGACCCTTAATTTATGAGATCCTAAAATTCTTAGCTTATCCATACTTTAGTCAGAAGGAATCCAACTTCTCTAATTATCGGACTCTCTTTTTGTACATATAGTATAAGGATATGAAATTTAGTGTACTGCATTTCATGAGAGTCGAGTCGAGGCATCACCCAAAGTTCTAGTCCCAAAGATTCTCCTCTAGACCTCATCCTCAACACTAGGGAATAAGTCTATTCTTGCTTCAATCAGCTGTCTCATTAGTTTGTCAAACTTGAAATGTAGATGGACGGCCAGATGATGAAGGAAATAGGATTGTGTCTATTTTTCTCTCCCTCACATTGGAACAAGGGGCCTCTCGAGTGCCTTTCTACTCAACACATATAAATGTTTAGATTGTTGACCAATGTGTCCGTCAAGAGAGTTGGGGTCGTCTGCACTTGTTTTTCTGAGAGTGCACTGATTTAGCCAAAAATAGGTGGTCTTAAGTTCAACACAAAGCGTGAACACAGTCGGTGTGGTGACCACACTAAATCGTGACTAAAGTCAACAATTAATCCACACTAAAGATCAATGAATTAGAACTAATGTGGAGTTAAAATTTATTTTTAACTCTGCACAAATGGTGTATAGTGACAAGTATGCAGAGAGTAAAAAAGCTACTTATGTCCCAAATGTTCTCTTTAATAAGGTCGCCTTGACCGGGCTCTCGAACACAGGGAGCAAGCAGGGTAATTCAAACAATCTTGCTAAAGTGAGTGTGTGTGATATGTCTACACTAAGCAAGCAAACAAAGCAATTTTTGTGGGTTTTTAATTTTTAATTTTGTATTTTGATTTTTAATTAATTTCTTTTTATCATTTTTTTATTTCTTTTTGCAATATTGGAATTTAAAGACAATGGAATAAAAGACAAGCTAAAATATTTATAAAAATGTGCAAAAATAACCAAAAATTCAGAAATAAGTTGTTTTTAATATTTTTATGATTTTCTACTGTTTTTGTGATTTTGGGGATTTTTCAAGGTGTTTTTGGTATTTTTAAATACTGAAATAAAGCAAAACAGTGCAAATAGTACTGGCTATGAGTAAAATGAGATTTAAAAAATAGCAACCAGTAACGAAAATTTTTCACACTATTTTTCAAATAAAACTACTGAAATGTACAACAAACAGGAGCTGAGTTTGTATTTTTTGGATTTTGCTTTGATTTTATATAATTTTTTGAAGTTTTTGAGTGTTTTTAAATTTTTAGTGTTTTTCTTTTGAGATTTTTAATGATTTTTGGACTGGCACTAAAGATGATAAAATAGACACTAGGTACTTTTTTTGGAATTTTTAGAGGTGTTTTAATATTTTTTTGGTATTTTCTAAGCTAGACAGTGCACAAAAAGCATGTTTTTGATTTTTAATAAATATGGCAATAAAATAAAATCAAAAACTAAAATGATGGCATTAAAGTACATGTGTCCTGGAGCTTAACCCTATTTTTATGGAATTTTTGGACTTAAAATGATAGGTTAAATAAATACAACAAGCATCCAATCAATACACATGCCTAGCAGGGGTATAAATGCAATTTAACTTACATCCAGGGGCATACACGCAAATTTCCACAAAATATTGAACTGAATATTTAATTTCTAGCACCAAAATACAATTACAAAACCCGCCTGGGTACGCTAGCAATTTTCCCACCAGGACGCGTGACTCGCACGCGCCTAGCGAGGACTGAAATGTAATATCTCAAAAGTCTGGGGGCTCACATGCAATTTTTCCATAATTATAACACGTAAAATTGAAAATTTTGGTACTGAAACAAAATACAATAAAGGCCAAGGGTCCCTCTGCAAAATGCCCACACCTCACGTGTACAGGTCACGTAAGGTGACGTGGCGAAGGACCTGGATGCAAATATAGAAAGTACGGGGGAGTTTGTGCAAATAAACCAAAGTTTTTACTCTACAGACAAAAGTTTAAATACTAAATAATAAATACAAAAGGCGCAAGGGTTGGAATGCAAAATACCCTCAGCGCGTGGATCCAACGGCTACCGGTCTTCACTTATACACGTGGCGTGAATCCAATGGGACGACGACGATTCGCTCGGACGGCTGAGATTAGATCATCTGGGGATGATCGGACGGTGGAGATGGGACGCGATCCAACGGCGTCTGCTCGACCTGGGAGAGCTCCTCAATCCGACGGTTGGGAGTCGATGAGGAGGAACAAGGAAAGACGCCGGTGAGGCGAACTTCGCCACTCCAGATCGTCGTCCTCCGGCGTAGTCAGGGCTTCAAAATGGACGTGGAGCGTCCCCTGGTCCTCCTCTAGCGACTGGTGGCAGCAAAAAGCCCCGGCGATGGCTGAGGGGCTCGCTGAAGGGCGGCGGAGCTATAGAGCTCCGCTGATGAATACCCATTCATCACTCTTTATTCTCATATTTTAGCTACAAAAACCTATGCAAATGCATGTAGATATGTGTAAATAGGAATAATTACCAAAAGCATGCATTGTGTAAAAACCTATAATTAGCATGTTTTTGTGCACAAAATAAAAGAATAAAGAGCAAAAAGAAAAAGAGGGAAATATTTAGAATAAATATTGAGCAACCTAACCCAAGGGAGGGCTCAGCATGGGCCTGACCGCATAAAAGCCAAAGTAGGGGGAGATAGGAGCTCATGTGTATATACTTCTGTAAATAAATAACTTTATATTTTCCTCAACCAAAAATATGTTTGTCCATATTTTATGTATCTTTAGAAAATATCAAAAACAAAATAAAAATTGAAAAATCAAAAAGTCAAAAATACCCTTTCACCATGTGCATAAACCACACCAATGTACTTATTTAACCTTGTAAATAAATTCACTTATTTTCTAAACTTTTTGTAAATAGTCTATGTTACATACATAAAATAACAAGAAACAAAACAAAAATCAGATAAAAATTACAAAATTGAAAATACCAAAAGACATTGTGTAAATACCATGTGTATAATTGTATTCAACCATTTATTTCACCCTTGTATATAAGTGATAAAAATAAAATAAAAATATTCTTTTATTCCTCATTTTATCTTGTAAATAAATAAAATACAAAATGAGCACAAAAATACATAAAAATAACAAATAAAAAATCAAAAATAAAAATCCATATAGTGTACATATACCTATATATATAGCTACCCTATTTTTATTTCCAAAAATTAATTAAAAACCACCAAAAAATAGAAAAAAATAAAAGAAAAATATTTCATGTTTTGAGTTTTCTTTAATTCGGCCTATTTCTACCCTAAAATAAATAAACAAAAATCGGGCACACGTGGCCGCTCCTGATTGGTCCACGGGGGACTGTTGACCCCGGTCAACTCCCCCGCGGACTCCTTCCTATTCTGGACAACGCGCGCCGCCCCGCCTTCTCCGATTTTCCCACGCGTCTCCAGGCTGTCTCCCACGCATATCCCATGCCCGGATTCTTCGCCGTTCATCCCTCTCCCTCGCCGGATCCTTCGCCATCAAATCAACACTTTCCATCACCGTCCCCACTCAACCCTAATCGACGCTGTCACCTTATATATTCGCACCTCCGCCGCCTCCGCGCCCCATCTTTGGAACGCCATTCTTCTTCCCGTGACCTCCAGAGCGAAGCCCGAGGTGACAGCTCGCGTTTATCCCTGTTGCAGTGAGGTGAGGGTGTCTCGTCCATCGATCCGGCGTGTCTCGCCGTAGTTGCTCCGCCGCCAGCGTCGAGCATCGAGCCTCAGGCCTTGACGCCCTTAGAGGCTACGACCAGGAGCAAGAGCAGCTCCAGCACAGTCTACTGCAGCCACCAGGTAGTCGATTAGTTCATCAATTTAGCGTAATTTTCGATTTCGCCCAAATCACATCTCCGACGCATCTTTCCGATTCCGACCATCTCGCGTTACATCTCGACCATCCGACCCATTCATCATCTCCGCCATACCTCTCCGCACCTTCTGCACCCCTTCACCCAACCCAGATCGCACAGGATCTGGGAATCGAGCTCCCTCGCCGACCACCCTCGCCGGAGCTCGCCATTCCGACGCACAGACCACCTTCACACCACCTAACCGGGTCGAGGCACTTTGCCCTCGACCCGCGAAGCTTCTGAACTCTTTTGCAGGTCAAGAGGAGGCTGTCTGAGGCTTCCCGATATCTTTCCAGGAGCTTCTCCTCCGCCGACCTCGCCGGAGCCTTCCAGGGCTCGGCCGGGGCAGTGGAGACCCGCAGCAGCTGCGCAACTTCACGCCGGATCTTCTCCGACCTTCAGGCGCAGCAGAGGAGAGCGGAGACACCTTCACGAGGCCGGCGAAGTTCGCCGGCCATCAGTTCGTCCACCATCCTCGCCAGCCGTCCGATCGTCCTCTCCGCTCCAGATCTGATCTGAGCCATCCATCTTCGGAGCCCTTCTGCCGTCCGATCATTCTGAGGATCGATCTTCACCGTTGAGCAGCGAGGTTAAGCCACGACGTCTCTCAGCCGTCCGATCCGCCACGCGTCACAGATCAGGCCGTCGACGCATAATAAAGGGGTAAATATCATAGGCCCCCCTCGTAGTTTGTAGTTTTATTTTTAGTCCTGTAATTTTTAATTCAAGTTGTTTATTTTCTGGGATATTTGCACCAAGGACCCCGTACCCTATTTTATTTGCACTTATACCCCTGCCAGTTGAGACCCACGTGCTTCGTCACGTGTTTTCTTGGGATATTTGCATAAAAAGCTCTGTAGTTCTGGATGTTATTCATTGAATAAAAAGTTTTGTTTATTTGCATATATACCCCTGTGAATGTTTTATTTGCACATGTGCGTTTTATTTTGGGTTAATTGCAGATAAGCCCCTGGACTTTTGGTACTTGTTACCAATAAGTCCTTGGAACTTATTTTTATTACATTTGGGTCCCTGTGTGCCCCAGGCACGTGCTTGGCACGTGTTTTGCTGGGTATTTTGCACCAGACCCCCAGAACTTTTGGGTATTTGCACTTAGGTCCCTGTGCACAGTGCCCCCTTGTTATTTTTGAATAAAATATCAAACGACCTCTAAATCCAATGAAATTTTGACACATGGCTCCTGCCATGGTGTAGGAATTTCTGTGATTTTTGAGGACATTGTTGATTTCATTTATTATTTTTAAAAATTCAAAAACCCCTATTTTTGCTACTGTTTGACTTTAAAAATACCAAAAAAATATAAAAACTCCACCAAAAATTCTAAAAAAATTAGATACTGTAGTTTGCTTGTTGTTTGATTTTCTAGCCAATTTTGGCCATTTTTCATCACTTAAAAACCCTAAAAATTGAAAAACCCCTAAAAACCCATAAAAATTATAATAAATAAATTAAAAATCCAAAAATAATAATTAGGGTGCCTAAATTTTCCTTGTTCTTCATAGATTATAGGAAAATTACCTTCAAGGCTTTTTGAGATCCAAAATTATTTTATTTTTGGGTCTTAAGCCTTGCTGGACAGTACCCTCTGTTTTTCGCATTGTTTGATTTTTAATAAATAAGTTACCCATTAGAAAAATTCCAAAAATTCACCAAAAACAGTAAAAAACTTAAAAAACATAAAAACCATTTTTCCTTAATTTTAGCATTATTTTTGGAGTGTTTTATAAATTGTTGAAGTTGCCTTGCATTCATTTTATTTCATTTTCTCATCTTCAAAAAAAAAAAAAAAAAGCATTTGCGGCCTCAATCACATAAACGGTTGGGTGAAGGGGTGCAGAAGGTGCGGAGAGGTATGGCGGAGATGATGAACGGGTCGGATGGTCGAGATGTAACGCATATCCCATGCCCGGATTCTTCGCCGTTCATCCCTCTCCCTCGCCGGATCCTTCGCCATCAAATCAACACTTTCCATCACCGTCCCCACTCAACCCTAATCGACGCTGTCACCTTATATATTCGCACCTCCGCCGCCTCCGCGCCCCATCTTTGGAACGCCATTCTTCTTCCCGTGACCTCCAGAGCGAAGCCCGAGGTGACAGCTCGCGTTTATCCCTGTTGCAGTGAGGTGAGGGTGTCTCGTCCATCGATCCGGCGTGTCTCGCCGTAGTTGCTCCGCCGCCAGCGTCGAGCATCGAGCCTCAGGCCTTGACGCCCTTAGAGGCTACGACCAGGAGCAAGAGCAGCTCCAGCACAGTCTACTGCAGCCACCAGGTAGTCGATTAGTTCATCAATTTAGCGTAATTTTCGATTTCGCCCAAATCACATCTCCGACGCATCTTTCCGATTCCGACCATCTCGCGTTACATCTCGACCATCCGACCCGTTCATCATCTCCGCCATACCTCTCCGCACCTTCTGCACCCCTTCACCCAACCCAGATCGCACAGGATCTGGGAATCGAGCTCCCTCGCCGACCACCCTCGCCGGAGCTCGCCATTCCGACGCACAGACCACCTTCACACCACCTAACCGGGTCAAGGCACTTTGCCCTCGACCCGCGAAGCTTCTGAACTCTTTTGCAGGTCAAGAGGAGGCTGTCTGAGGCTTCCCGATATCTTTCCAGGAGCTTCTCCTCCGCCGACCTCGCCGGAGCCTTCCAGGGCTCGGCCGGGGCAGTGGAGACCCGCAGCAGCTGCGCAACTTCACGCCGGATCTTCTCCGACCTTCAGGCGCAGCAGAGGAGAGCGGAGACACCTTCACGAGGCCGGCGAAGTTCGCCGGCCATCAGTTCGTCCACCATCCTCGCCAGCCGTCCGATCGTCCTCTCCGCTCCAGATCTGATCTGAGCCATCCATCTTCGGAGCCCTTCTGCCGTCCGATCATTCTGAGGATCGATCTTCACCGTTGAGCAGCGAGGTTAAGCCACGACGTCTCTCAGCCGTCCGATCATCCACGTGGACAGACACCCGCCGTCGGATCGAGCCAGCGCTTCCATAGTTAAAGGCGCGTTTGTTCTCCACCGTCCGATCCGCCACGCGTCACAGATCAGGCCGTCGACGCATAATAAAGGGGTAAATATCATAGGCCCCCCTCGTAGTTTGTAGTTTTATTTTTAGTCCTGTAATTTTTAATTCAAGTTGTTTATTTTCTGGGATATTTGCACCAAGGACCCCGTACCCTATTTTATTTGCACTTATACCCCTGCCAGTTGAGACCCACGTGCTTCGTCACGTGTTTTCTTGGGATATTTGCATAAAAAGCTCTGTAGTTCTGGATGTTATTCATTGAATAAAAAGTTTTGTTTATTTGCATATATACCCCTGTGAATGTTTTATTTGCACATGTGCGTTTTATTTTGGGTTAATTGCAGATAAGCCCCTGGACTTTTGGTACTTGTTACCAATAAGTCCTTGGAACTTATTTTTATTACATTTGGGTCCCTGTGTGCCCCAGGCACGTGCTTGGCACGTGTTTTGCTGGGTATTTTGCACCAGACCCCCAGAACTTTTGGGTATTTGCACTTAGGTCCCTGTGCACAGTGCCCCCTTGTTATTTTTGAATAAAATATCAAACGACCTCCAAATCCAATGAAATTTTGACACATGGCTCCTGCCATGGTGTAGGAATTTCTGTGATTTTTGAGGACATTGTTGATTTCATTTATTATTTTTAAAAATTCAAAAACCCCTATTTTTGCTACTGTTTGACTTTAAAAATACCAAAAAAATATAAAAACTCCACCAAAAATTCTAAAAAAATTAGATACTGTAGTTTGCTTGTTGTTTGATTTTCTAGCCAATTTTGGCCATTTTTCATCACTTAAAAACCCTAAAAATTGAAAAACCCCTAAAAACCCATAAAAATTATAATAAATAAATTAAAAATCCAAAAATAATAATTAGGGTGCCTAAATTTTCCTTGTTCTTCATAGATTATAGGAAAATTACCTTCAAGGCTTTTTGAGATCCAAAATTATTTTATTTTTGGGTCTTAAGCCTTGCTGGACAGTACCCTCTGTTTTTCGCATTGTTTGATTTTTAATAAATAAGTTACCCATTAGAAAAATTCCAAAAATTCACCAAAAACAGTAAAAAACTTAAAAAACATAAAAACCATTTTTCCTTAATTTTAGCATTATTTTTGGAGTGTTTTATAAATTGTTGAAGTTGCCTTGCATTCATTTTATTTCATTTTCTCATCTTCAAAAAAAAAAATATATATATATATATAAAAACAAATAAAAACCACTAAAAAAAAAGACTCTCTTGGATTTCTGACTATATCGTAGGCCGCAAGGCCAATCTGTGCTCCTTGTGTTCGACCCTGGGAGCTATACCAGGTTAATCCTATAGCTAGACCGCTCTATGTTGTGCTTACTTGATTTTATCTCTGTGAGTGGTTATTTTTCTTGATATTCTCCGTTTATGTGATTGAGGTCGCAACGACCAATTTCCGACCTTTACCTCAGCCATATTTTCGGGTTATCATAATGGCGCCGTTCATCATCTCTCCGTTTTCGGGTTAATCCTATATCTTCGAATCTCCAGCGAAGCTCCAGATTCGCCTCCAGGCTTCAATGATGGTGCTTGGACCTGCAAAAAGCATTAGAAGGTCCAGGGCAAAGTGCCTGGACCTGGAGTGGACCTAATCGATGCGAGAGGCGAAGTGACGATGGGTGGCCGGAGGTTCGCTCCGGCGAGGATGGGCGATTAGGTGAATCACACGATGGATTTCAAAGTTTCTTGAGGGCTTTTGCTCCTAAGACTCAGTCTAAGCTAATGCACGAAAAATAAAGGGGTGAAATGGCTTCCTCGACGGTGTAAACCGGAGGGAAGGTTACCTCAACCGCTGGAGTTGCGGGAGGTGGTGGAGACGCCTCCGACCTCGGCTGCCTTGGCTGAAGGCTTCGCGTTGGAGCTGTCACCTCCAGGAAGCGCTGGAGCTCGGAGTAGGCGCGAGGGGGTGGACCGAAGGTGTTCGAATTCGAATCGAAAGGTGAGGGGTTGGTTTTAAGTGGGTTGACCCGAGGTTGCAGGGGTCCAAAGACCAACGATTCTGGAGCGATTCA
Source organism: Ottelia alismoides (assembly GCA_037367405.1). NCBI lineage: Eukaryota > Viridiplantae > Streptophyta > Magnoliopsida > Alismatales > Hydrocharitaceae > Ottelia > Ottelia alismoides. The sequence continues at coordinate 204,367 of JAZKJV010008972.1, read as the reverse complement.
GTGATGCAATCTCCAAGGAAATCACAAGGCGGGCAAGGTGGTTGGTAGGGGAAGGAGATTGCAGAAGGGCGTGAGGCAAAATAGTGAAAAGGTTGGCTAGGGAAAAGCCAAGAAATTGGCTCAAAAACCAAGCCTCTGACGTCGCACATGGGGAAGGACGGCCAGTTGACCGGGGTCAACTGGGACCGTCTCCTGATTGGTCCACGTGGACCAATCAGGAAAAATCCCTAGTAAATACATTATAAATTCAATAAGAAATAGAAGAAGGTCGAATTTAATAAAAGTCATAAAATAAAAAATGCTTAAAATTTTATGTAGTATTTTATTTTGATTTTTAATTGATTTTATGACTTGTATTTTTACAAGTTACCTTTATAGCCTTATATAGGTATAATACCTACATATTGCATCTTTTTATTTTTATTTTGTGTATTTTAATTTATTTATTTTTATTTCTTATTTTATAAAATTATAAAATACTTTTATATACATAAATATATTTTTACTTTATTTTTCTGATGTATTTTGTATATTTAATAAAATACAAGTATGTTTTGTATAGGTATATCTACAGGTAATGTATCTATGTATTTTATTTTTTTAAGTATTTTATTTTTGTTTTTATTTAGATTTTTATTCTTATTTCAATGTACATAATTATTATAAGTAAGATTTACAACATTACAAAAATATAAAAATAATTAATAATTAATAAATTGAATATTTTAATATGTACAAGTATACAATGAGGGTCCAAAACTCAACTTTCAAACCGTAGCTCCGCCAAATGCGAAACCACCGCCATTAATTAGCTTATTTTCTTCTATATACAATTAAAGGTGAGTATGCTGCATTTGGAGTTTTCATTTGTGAGATACGGTCTGGGAAGTTGGGATTCTGGATTTTTATTCAGACCATAACTTTTTATCTGTACATTCTTTTTCTGTGAAATCAATTTTGTATTTTTCTTTATTTAATTATCTACAACTTTCATGAAAAAAGTTTATTTATTTGATGTATAAAAAGTGGAACCAAAAATAGGTCCCAAAATGAATAAAGAATGAATGAAATAAAAGGAATTTTATCTGTATTTTTGGCCCTTATCTCCCCCTACTTTATTCCTTGTCGACCTATTCATCAAGATGCCTAGGTCTCGGGGTTTCGGGTCATAAAATATTTACAATATTTTATTCTTTTTCTTTTCTTTATTTATTCTATAATTTTGGCCTTAATTACAGTATTTTAGATACTATCTGAATGCACATGCATGAATGCTAAGATGATGATTTTAATGCTATTTACAGGCATTTGCTAGGGTTTTTGGTGCCAAAATGATAGAATAAAGATGATGAAATGTGGATTCATCATCCCCCTATACTTTACCTTTGCTAGTCCCTAGCAAACACTTATGCAATAAGTGCAAAAGAAAAGAAAGAAAAGAAAAAGAAGAACTTGGATTTTATTCAATTATCAAACTTGTCTTCACAAAATCAAAGTTTGGAGCTTAAGTCGGACCTTTGGAACTTTAGTGCGGGCGGAACCTTATTGAGAACCGTGTTTGACGTCCAACAGTCCCTGAGAATCCCAAAACTCTGCTCAAGTCTCCTCAATAGCCAGGTCAGAAATATCTCAATTCATACGCAAACTCTTACGACTATGAATCTGACTTGTACAGTGTAAGTGATGGTGGCTCTCCCCAACTAGAATGACAAAGAAACTGACTTCTCCAGTACGACAACCCAATGATTCCCCAATCCAGCAACTCCACCCTCGAGGAGCGGGGTATTCCCTTCTAAGTTCAAGTGGCAACCAACTCAAGAGGAGGGGGTGAAGAGAAGAATGGACGGTAGCCAGTGTAGCCACCTATCCTGGGATGCAAGACCAGTGTAGTCAAGTCATCCTGCTGCAGGCTCACATATTTGTCTTTGGAACTCAAGCTTGCTTATTGACTTTGTACATACTTGCAGGCTTTTTATTTTTGTACATGCCTGAACTTTTTTTTTTTGAATACTATATACAGCAGCATTTATATAAGGAGTTTTTCCTCTTGAGCCAGTAGACTATCCCTCTTTTGAAGCTTTATCGCAACCCACAGCCTCCTGTCTTTAGACTTCCTAATCACTGGACGGGTTGGGGTGCACTTCCCTCCCTATAGGAGGACAAATGTTTCCACTTGTGTGCGTCTCGTACCGGCAAATCCAATCCCCTCACCACTCCAACTGAGTTGAGCCATGTGAAAGGTGCAGGTGTCCAAGTTAGGTCATTATCAACGAGAGTCGTGCGTGTGCTCCGAAATACTCTACTTAGGCAGTCAAGAATCCATTGAACCGAGTCCCGTGATCCTCAAAGAATTAAGTCAACTAGACCTGAAGTACCTCAAACCAAGTTCCTATAAGGTTCCCGTTATTAGGTAGATTTGAAGGTCCAATCTAGCTCCAATCTCCGGATTTTATTTAGACTCGTTCAACTATCAAACTCAATCCGAAAAATGCGAATGCTATGCAATGCAATGCAGAAAATATTTTTTTTGATGCAATTTTCAAAGATTTTGAACTTTTTATGGATTTTTGAAAAGATGATGATGATGCATATGCATTTTTTTGTATTTTTCAAAAAGATTTTTCGAATGTTTTTGGATTTTAATTTTTTGCAAATGTTTTTGGGATTTTTGAAAACAAAAAGATTTTGGTTGAAAACTAGGTTAAAAATATGTACACGGGAGTGCTTCTTTATATATACAAGAAGTGGATTTTAGAATTTACAAGGGTAAGTGGTCAATTTTATACATATATACATAAGATGGATTTTGGTGTGATGTGTATATTCCTCAAACTTATTTGAAAACAATTTACACACAATTTTTGAAAACTATAGTCCAAAATAATTTTTACAAACATTTTACACACATTTGAAAATCATTTTGCAAAGGCTTTCAAAACAGCATATATAGGTTTTTGAAAACATTTTTGCAACCATTTTTCAAACCATTTGCAAATCATTTTTCAAACATTTTATTTCACACAAAGAAAAGAAATTTTACAAACCACACATTTTGACACGGGTTGAAAACACGAAACAAAATATTTTCAAAATAGTTTTCAATAAATGTTCACAAAGATTTTCAAACTATTTTTCAAACATTTTGCAAAAAACATTTTCACCTGATTTATTAATCAGTAAATACAAAATGAATTTGAGGAATAACCACATCTTTTTATTAAGGATTTTTAATGGATTTTAAAGAATGATTAGCCATATTATTAGGAAAATACGAAAGTACGAGTTATGGCTAAAGTATATACGTAGTATATACGACCCCCCTATACTTAGCTTAAGCTATGTCCTCATAGATCGGAGAGAAAAGAGAAGACATGACTCGTACTAAGTATAGACAAGTCTAAAGAATAAAGAAATAAATGAATGAATCAAACGAATGAGAAGTTGACCGTCCCCCCTATACTTAGGATCAAATAATCCTAAGTATAGCAGACTGTACACAATGCAGGGAGGGTCAAGGGTGGGAATGACCAGATCGTACTCAGATTGTCTCCCCCTATACTTAGGGTAAAATATCCCTAAGTATAGACAAGAAGAGGAGACAATGGAGAGGATCGAAAAGAATAGAAAAACTCGGGGTACACACCCCCCTATACTTAGGACAAAGCACGTCCTAAGTATGGAAAACTGTCTACAAGGGCGGCACCTTTTTGATAGATACAGGAGATAGAAAAGGAAAAGAAGAAAAGAAGAAAATAAGAAAATGAATCAACAGACAGCAACGTGATATAAACAGATGGATCTGTACAGCGGAAGATAGAATTGATCACCATGTATGAGATGCAGATGATGAGAGCCAAAGGACACATCTCATACCAGAAGAATGGGGGCAACGTCAATGGTCGGCGGATCATGATCAAGATATATTTTCAAGCGTTGACCATTGACACGGAAGGTAGAGGAAGATGACGGTTCGGATATGTCGATGCTGCCATTGTCATGTACCTTCCTGACCACATACGGACCTTTCCACTTGCTCTGCAACTTCCCTGGAAATAACTTCAGTCTGGAATCAAACAACCATACTCTCTGATCTGGCTCAAACTGTTTATGGCTGATATGCGAATCGTGCCATGTCTTCACTTTCTCTTTGTACTGTAGGCTGTTGGAAAAGGCTGTGTCTCTCAATTCTTCCATGGCTGCCAATTCAGCTCTTCTTTGGTCTCCTATACTCTCGGGATCTAAAAGCAACTCAGTAACTGCCCAAAAAGATTTGTGCTTGATTTCCATTGGCAAATGGCACGGCTTGCCATAGACGAGACGAAAGGGAGATGTCCCCAATGGATTCTTGAAAGATGTCCGATAAGCCCACAAGACCAAGTCCAAAAGCTGTGACCAATCCTTTCGGTCTGGGCGGACAACTTTCTGCAAGATAGTCTTTATCTCCCTATTCGATACTTCGGCAAAACCATTAGTCTGAGGGTGATAAGGAGTGGCAACCCGATGGTCAATACCGAACTCGTCTGCAAGGGCCCTGACTTTGTCATTGATGAAGTGAGACCCCCCGTCTGAAATCAAGACTCTAGGTACCTCGAACCGTGAAATGATATGTTTCCTCAAAAATTTGCACACGGTTTTAGCATCTGCGGCTCGGGCAGGGATGGCCTCAACCCATCGGCTGACATAATCTACAGCGAGCAAAATATGCTCGAATCCCTGACTCTTAGGAAATGGGCCCATGAAATCAATCCCCCATGCATCAAAAACCTCACAGAAGTGAATAGGTTGCATGGGCATCATGTCTCTCTGTCCGCAGGTTCCCATTTTCTGACAGTCAGTACATCTCTTCACGAACTCATCAGAATCCTTGAAGAGAGTAGGCCACCATAGGCCGGATTGAAGCACCTTCTGTGCTGTCCTTTTTCCAGAATGATGTCCTCCTGCCTCAAGATTGTGGCAGTATGTGAGGACGCTATGCTGCTCTTCTTGAGGAATGCACCTCCTCCAGATACTATCCCCCCCTTCATGATAAAGGACGGGATCCTCCCAATGATAAAACTTGGCCTTCGCTAGGAAGGTCTCGAGTTTCTGCCTGGGCCAACCCTGAGGGACTGTCTTGGCAACAAGATAGTTTACAAAGTCAGCATACCACGGGAGTGAGGTGACAGCCAAGATCGCCTCATCTGGAAATGTCTCAGTGATAGGTGCGCTGGGCTCAGATTCCTCAAGATTCTCCAATCTGGAGAGATGATCCGCCACCACATTCTTGACTCCAGGCTTGTCCTTAATTTCAATATCAAATTCCTGGAGTAGAAGGATCCATCTGGTGAGACGTGCTTTGGCATCCTTCTTGGCCATTAAGTACCGGATGGCGGTATGATCAGTGTAGATTGTTACTCTAGATCCGAGAATATATGATCGATACTTATCAAGAGCGAAGACTACGGCCAGCATCTTTTTCTCAGTCACAGTGTAATTCCGCTGCGCGTCATCCAAAGTCCGGCTGGCGTAGTGAATGGCAAAGGATAGTCCATCCCTCCTCTGTCCAAGCACAGCCCCAACGGTAAAATCTGAAGCATCCGTCATGATCTCGAATGGAAGAGACCAATCAGGTGGCTGAAGGACAGGAGCAGAAACAACCATATTCTTGAGAGTCTCAAATGATTCAAGATACTTATCATTAACAATAAACTCGGTGTCTTTGGTCAGCAAGTCAGTAAGCGGTCGGGCAATTCGACTGAAGTCCTGAATGAACCGTCGGTAGAAACCGACATGCCCTAGAAAAGACCATAACTGACGCAAATTGGACGGCGGATTGAGTTTTCTGATGATGTCCACCTTAGCCGGATCGACCTCCATGCCCCTGTTGGAGACGATATGACCGAGGACCGTCCCCTGAGTCATCATGAAATAACTCTTCTCCCAGGATAAAACAAGATTGACCTCAATGCATCGCTTGAGCACACGGTCTAGGCAGTCAAGACAAGCGTCGAACCCGTCGCCATAGACCGAGAAGTCATCCATGAAGACCTCTAAATAGTCACCCACCATGTCCGAAAAGATGGACAACATGCACCTTTGGAATGTCGCCGGAGCGTTACATAGACCAAAGGGCATCCGTCTGAAAGCATAAGTCCCAAACGGACAGGTGAATGTCGTTTTCTCCTGGTCTTTGGGCGCAATGGCCACTTGATTATATCCAGAGTACCCGTCGAGAAAACAGTAATGGCTCTTCCCAGCTAACCGCTCGATAATCTGATCAATGAAGGGAAGCGGGAAGTGATCCTTCTTGGTGGCCTCATTCAATCGTCTGTAGTCCACACAGACCCTCCAAGAAGTTGGTACTCTGGTAGCGATCTCCTCTCCAGACTCATTGACAACTGTAGTGATACCCGTCTTCTTGGGTACCACATGTAGCGGACTTACCCATTTGGAGTCGGAGATGGGATAGATGAAATCAGCGCTCCACCACCTTGAAATTTCTTTCATGACTACGTCTCGAAGATTCGGGTTCAGCCGTCGTTGGAACTCACGCGACGGCCTAGCGTTGTCCTCGAGATAAATGTGGTGGGAACAAAGATTAGGGCTCAGCCCGTGGAGATCGGCTATACTCCAACCGATTGCCTTGCGGTTTCTTTCAAGAACCTCCATCAGACGAGATTCTTGCTCTCCAGTCAAATCTGCTGAGATGATGACTGGGTACATTTCTGGATCACCTGCAAGGAATCTGTATGTCATCGACTGCGGCAGAGGTTTCCGTTCTGGACAACTGGGAGGTGGCAGATCTGGCTTCTGATATGTCTGTGTAAATACGACCAAGTCTGCATGGGAGAACTCTCGCTCTGCATGAATTTCTGACGAAGGGCGACCTGCTGAATCATCAATAAACTGCACTGGCTCGCACTCTGTCATGGTTGTTGGCTCAGTAGGAATCAGACAAGGTAAATAGTCATCAAAGTCATCCCAGTCAATGTCTGAATCCGAGGGATCAGAAGAAGATGAGCATGATTGAAATTCCTCAGCACCACTCATCACAACACTGTCAGCCTCAGAGATATCCTCATCCAGGGATGTGCTTTCCCGGCTCTCGACTGCCATAAGCTTAAGATATAGTGAATCTGTAGGCAAGGCGAGGGTCGGTGCTACGGGATCTTTCCAACTGGATTCATCATCAGTCATCTCAAAATCACAAACCTGGTGGATGTCTAGCTCCTCCTCTGTCATCTGCGCTGCTTCACTGGACTGCTCGGAACACTCTACCTCTCTGGCTCTGATCTCTTCGATCGTCTCTATTTGTATGGTTTCGCCCTCTACGCGAAAGCATACCTTCCCACTATCATGGTCGGTCACCGCCTTGGCTGTGGCCAAGAATGGACGTCCGAGAATGATGGGGGCATCAGTTACCGACTCAGGGATCTCCATGTCCAACACAACAAAGTCCACGGGGAATTTCAGGCCCTGAATGGTAACGACCACGTCTTTCAATAACCCCTTCGGCCTCTTAATCGACCTATCAGCAAACTGAAGGGCGGCCTCAGCACCGCTCCTCTGCTCCTATGGCGCTTCTGGTTCAGCATCTGGTTGTCGCTCAGAAGAGGCGCCGCCGACTGGCATCCTACCGCTCCTAGTAGTCACAAAATCAGCATCATTCAAAGAATAAGACATATCATTCAAATCGTCACTAGGAGAGGTATCCTCTGTGAACTCTACCTGCTCAGATTTTCTTTTTAGGTTATTAGGATTAGGTTCGATCTGAGCGGGTATGGCGGCCTTGCCTTTGATGATATCCCGCATCTCCTGCCAGAACTCATCCATTTCTTGCCTGAAAGATGCTCGCTGTTCAGACAGCAAGCGGGCAAGATCATCAAGAGCAGGGTTCTCGAAGGCTGGACTCTGAGAACCGGATGTCTGTCCCTGCTGGAAATGGGGCTGCTGCTGCTGGTGTTGTTGCTGATACTGGGGGGAAGGCTGGGTATAGGACTGCTGAGGCGGCTGGCGCTGCCTCCACTGTTGTCTCTGATAGGAGGGACGAGGACCACTCTGGTATTGTTGCTGATGGGCATAGTGGGGCTGTTGCTGCTGCGTCGGCTGGCTGTTCTGCTGTTCTTGGGCAGGAGGATGCTGCTGGGATGAGGATCCACCATTGCCCCAACGGAATCCGGGGTGATCCCTACGAATTGCGGGCTGAGGGTATCGGTCATACCAAATCCCATTGACTTCCATCAATGGTTCCTGCTCAAAGGAGGGTGGAGGAAGAACTGCCAGTGGCTGCTCTGGTTGATAAACCACCATCTGCGTGTCCGAAGATGGCGGTTGCTCTGAATGGTATTGCAGCAATGGAACCGGCTCCACCTGGATATGGTTCACCTGGCGGTATGAGGTAGAGGCCTGGTTGGGATTGCTGCTGCTGGAAGCAACCTGTGACCTGGGAGGCTGTTGGGAATGGGCTTGTGCCTCCTGAATACATAGAATTTGAGTCTTCAGGTCACTCATGGTTTTGGTGAGAAGGTCCATCTGGGCTAGACCTTGGTTCTGCTTCTTCTCGAGGATCTCCATGCGGTCCAACTTTTCACTAATAATGCCCATGTCGGCTGCTGCTGATTCGGCTTGGGCTACGGCTACCGACGTTGTGTTGGGACCGGCATCGATGCGGGTGATCCTCTGAAATGATCTCGCTCCTTGCAGGGGCTTCTGCTGTGTATAGACTCGGGCCTGGGTCATCACTGTGGAGTTTTCTGCCATGCCTTCGTAGATGGCCCAGACGTCGTCTTCTCCCTTGGAGAAATAGGACCCACCGCAAGAGGCATTCACAAGCCCCTGCAGCTCCGGTGTCAGCCCACAGAAGAAACTCTACACCAGGTTGGGCTTGGAGATATCGTGATATGGACACCGGTCTATGAGCTCTCTGAATCGATCCCAGGCTTCATGGAATTGTTCATTTGGGATCATGACGAAATTGCTAATCATAGCTCTAGCTGCATTGGTCCGGCCGAGAGGATAGTATTTCTTCAAATATGCGGTCCGGAGATCTGCCCAAGTATCGACGAATCGCCCTAGATGCTTGAGCCAATATGCGGCTCTATCAACCAATGAGAACGGGAAGGCGATCATCTTAATGGTGTTCTCGGTCATCAACCGATCATGGATAGTACTGCATATCATTTCAAATTCTTGGAGATGGAGGTGCGGCTCTTCGGTCGGCAACCCATGGAACTTAGGAAGAAGCTGGATCGTATGGGGCCGAAGCTCGAAATCTCCGTGGATTGGCGGGAGTCTGATCCACCGGTGAGTGAGGGATGCAGCTGGGTTGTGCAGTTCCCTCATGATGGTCTGGGGCGGTCGCTCAGCGTCTGGATCGCCTCCTCCTGCATCGGGTCCTCCTCCTCCTCCGCCACCGCCTCCCCCAGGTCGGTTCTCTCTCATCTGTGCTATCTCTCTCATCAGGTCTCCCATGAATGTTCCCTGGTCTCGAATCTGCCTCTGCATGGTCTCCAGGGAAGCCAACAAGGAATTGTTGATGGCCACTTGATCAATAATGAACGGAGGATGCTCGTGGTCATCTGGGTGCTCGCCTCTGTCTGCCATTGCTGGATTCTCTGAAAAAGCAAAAGAGGCCATCTCAGGTGCTGTTGAATGAGCCGAACTTTGTGATGCATTGAATTCTGAAATGATTGGACTGAGAGAAGGAGAATGGGAAGGGTGGTCGAGGGGGAACAGGATGGATGTGAACTCAGGCTCGGAGAGCGGACTCTCCGAGGTATTCCTAGATGAATAAGGAGGAGTGCTAGATAGCGGTGCCGACAAGGTCAGCCTAAGAGATCTCCGTCCCATCATCTTGATTATTCGAGAAGAGTGGGGATAATGCAAGAGAAGAAGAAGATGATATGCAACAAAATTGTGCACAATTGTGCGGTGTTTTTGATCTTGACCTAAATAAATCTATCAATCAAACGCAAAGCAAGGGTGAATTCACCAACTCAACTCGTGAAGCCGTAAAGGTTCGGCTTTTATCTTCTCAATTTTAGCTTGTTTTCAGGTATTTATCTTTTCACGAGTCCTTAGAACGCTACGCCTATAGGAGCGAGAGTACTGCCAGGAAAGTGTCCCCGTACTTGTCCTCCTCCTGTGTAACCTGTAACTTGCGCTTTTTGAGGTCCTTGTAACCCTTCCTGGATCCCTACTCAGCCAAAGAAATAGAGGGAGGAAGCCGATAGGCGAAACCGATACTTCGGACCTCGCTCGCAACGGAATCACCCGTGAGCGTACAAGGTCCTACTCGGACGCAGCCGGTGAGACAGACACACCCGTGAAGGCGTGGCCTAAGCTCGGTACTTCGGACAAGGTTGGTGCTCACACAATAGCGAGTCACCAATGGCGACCAAGCCCTACTCGACTACGTACGATAGTAGCGCCAATACTTCGGAAATCCAGGCGATACACAAGGCAGCCACAAGTTGGGTTTTTGGCTCTAATCCTTACGAAGCGCTCACCTCACTTGGAAGGAAACCTTCCCATGCAACCTGAAGACAAGTGAGGGTGTTACTCTCCCCAAGCAATGAATCCAATTATCGATTTTATTTTAGTCAAGTTTTCTTTAGCAGTCCCTTTTTTAATTTTTTTGGTGTTATCGCTTCTTTTGAGTAAATTCAAACAAGCGCCTAACGGTTTTTGTATTTTTCCTTTACCTACTTTGTTCCAAAAACAGAGGGAGAATAGAGTCGGAAAAGCCGTGCGAGTCGACACCAAGGTGGAAATCTCACCTTTGTGCCTAGATGATGCATGCAAAGTAAGAAGACTTACAGCGAATCCCAGCTCTCTCCATGCGGGATGCAAAGCAGAATTTATAAACCTATGCTATATGGCGATATGCAAGCGGAAATCATCCTAGAACAGGCAACTTCTAGCGTGAAGAACCACAAGCTAGCTATTAACTCCTAATCCGAGTGTCCGGTCTAGGCTCACCCCTCCTCTGCTCAACACATTTGAGTTAGGAGAAAGCGCTTGTTCGGGTGTGAGCTCGCGGTGCGTGGATCGGAAGCTACTAGCTAACTGTTTAATTAGTCTAAGTCCAAATACGAATCTATAGGAGCATGCAAAGATAATTAGGTGTTTGGACCTATTCTAATCGAATCAAGCAGGACCTAGAACTAAGAGCTCAATCCACAAAAGAAAGTGAAAAATGAAAACAAAACCGGAAAATGACAAGCGAGAAAAACTCGTCAAAAACTGCGGTGAGCCCCCGGGTGAACAAACACCCGGAAATTAGGCCCGATAGTCTGAGTGTCCAAGTCCAAGCACCTACATTATTACAATAATAGTGGTCTCTCTCTCACTTAAATTACAAACTAAATACAAGAGAATAAAGAACTAGAACTGTCTTCAAAATTCTCTCCTAGCCCGCCTTCGTGCAAAGTCTAGTCGCCTCACGTGGGTGCGTAGGGGCTCCTGGAATAGAGCTCCTCCCTCGATCCGCGTTCCTCGCAAGAAGTCAAACAAGAGAGAGGTTAGACAATTCAAACAAGAAATATCAAAAATAAAGAAAATAAAACAAGCAGAAATAAAAGCCGCAAAGGTAGACAAATGATCACAACACAAAACAAAAACCCGAACTACGCGCTGTTGCTCCCCGGCAACGGCGCCATTTGATTTAGCCAAAAATAGGTGGTCTTAAGTTCAACACAAAGCGTGAACTCAGTCGGTGTGGTGACCACACTAAATCGGGACTAAAGTCAACAATTAACCCACACTAAAGATCAATGAATTAAAACTAATGTGGAGTTAAAATTTATTTTTAACTCTGCACAAATGGTGTATAGTGACAAGTATGCAGAGAGTTCGAACACAGGGAGCAAGCAGGGTAATTCAAACAATCTTGCTAAAGTGAGTGTGTGTGATATGTCTACACTAAGCAGGAAAACAAAGCAATTTTTGTGGGTTTTTAATTTTTAATTTTGTATTTTGATTTTTAATTAATTTCTTTTTATCATTTTTTATTTCTTTTTGCAATATTGGAATTTAAAGACAATGGAATAAAAGACAAGCTAAAATATTTATAAAAATGTACAAAAATAACCAAAAATTCAGAAATAAGTTGTTTTTAATATTTTTATGATTTTCTACTATTTTTGTGATTTTTGGGGATTTTTCAAGGTGTTTTTGGTATTTTTAAATACTGAAATAAAGCAAAACAGTGCAAATAGTACTAGCTATGAGTAAAATGAGATTTAAAAAATAGCAACCAGTAACGAAAATTTTTCACACTATTTTTCAAATAAAACTACTGAAATGTACAACAAACAGGAGCTGAGTTTGTATTTTTTGGATTTTTCTTTGATTTTATATAATTTTTTGAAGTTTTTGAGTGTTTTTAAATTTTTAGTGTTTTTCTTTTGAGATTTTTAATGATTTTTGGACTGACACTAAAAGATGATAAAATAGACACTAGGTACTTTTTTTGGAATTTTTAGATGTGTTTTAATATTTTTTTGGTATTTTCTAAGCTAGACAGTGCACAAAAAGCATGTTTTTGATTTTTAATAAATATGGCAATAAAATAAAATCAAAAACTAAAATGATGGCGTTAAAGTACACGTGTCCTGGAGCTTAACCCTATTTTTGTGGAATTTTTGGACTTAAAATGATAGGTTAAATAAATACAACAAGCATCCAATCAATACCCAGGCCTGACAGGGGTATAATGCAATTTAACTTACATCCAGGGGCATACACGCAAATTTCCACAAAATATTGAACTGAATATTTAATTTCTAGCACCAAAATACAATTACAAAACCCGCCTGGGTACGCTAGCAATTTTCCCACCAGGATGCGTGACTCGCACGCGCCTGGCGAGGACTGAAATGTAATATCTCAAAAGTCTGGGGGCTCACATGCAATTTTTCCAGAATTATAACATGTAAAATTGAAGTTTTTGGTACTGAAACAAAATACAATAAAGGCCAAGGGTCCCTCTGCAAAATGCCCACACCTCACGTGTACAGGTCACGTGAGGTGACGTGGCGAAGGACTTGGATGCAAATATAGAAAGTACGCGGGTGTTTGTGCAAATAAACCAAAGTTTTTACTCTACAGACAAAAGTTTAAATACTAAATAATAAATACAAAAGGTGCGAGGGTTGGAATGCAAAATACCCTCGGCGCGTGGATCCAACGGCTACCGGTCTTCACTTATACACGTGGCGTGAATCCAATGGGTCGACGACGATTCGCTCGGACGGCTGAGATTAGATCATCTGGGGATGATCGGACGGTGGAGACGGGACGCGATCCAACGGCGTCTGCTCGACCTGGGAGAGCTCCTCAATCCGACGGTTGGGAGTCGATGAGGAGGAACAACGAAAGACGCCGGTGAGGCGAACTTCGTCGCTCCAGATCGTCGTCCTCCGGCGTAGTCAGGGCTTCAAAATGGACGTGGAGTGTCCCCTGGTCCTCCTCTAGCGACTGGTCGCGACAAAAAGCCCCGGCGATGGCCGAGGGGCTCGCTGAAGGGCGGCGGAGCTATAGAGCTCCGCTAGCTCCGGCGAAGCTCCAGATTCGCCTCCAGGCTTCAATGATGGTGCTTGGACCTGCAAAAAGCATTAGAAGGTCCAGGGCAAAGTGCCTGGACCTGGAGTGGACCTAATCGATGCGAGAGGCGAAGTGATGATGGGTGGCCGGAGGTTCGCTCCGGCGAGGATGGGCGATTAGGTGAATCACACGATGGATTTCAAAATTTCTTGAGGGCTTTTGCTCCTAAGACTCAGTCTAAGCTAATGCACGAAAAATAAAGGGGTGAAATGGCTTCCTCGACGGTGTAAACCGGAGGGAAGGTTACCTCAACCGCCGGAGTTGCGGGAGGTAGTGGAGACGCCTCCGACCTCGGCTGCCTTGGCTGAAGGCTTCGCGTTGGAGCTGTCACCTCCAGGAAGCGCTGGAGCTCGGAGTAGGCGCGAGGGGGTGGACCGAAGGTGTTTGAATTCGAATCGAAAGGTGAGGGGTTGGTTTTAAGTGGGTTGACCCGAGGTTGCAGGGGTCCAAAGACCAACGATTCTGGAGCGATTCAGTGATGCAATCTCCAAGGAAATCACAAGGCGGGCAAGGTGGTTGGTAGGGGAAGGAGATTGCAGAAGGGCGTGAGGCAAAATAGTGAAAGGGTTGGCTGGGAAAAAGCCAAGAAATCGGCTCAAAAACCAAGCCTCTGACATCGCACATGGGGAAGGACGGCCAGTTGACCGGGGTCAACAGGGACCGTCTCCTGATTGGTCCACGTGGACCAATCAGGAAAAATCCCTAGTAAATACATTATAAATTCAATAAGAAATAGAAGAAGGTCGAATTTAATAAAAGTCATAAAATAAAAAATGCTTAAAATTTTATGTAGTATTTTATTTTGATTTTTAATTGATTTTATGACTTGTATTTTTACAAGTTACCTTTATAGCCTTATATAGGTATAATACCTACATATTGCATCTTTTTATTTTTATTTTGTGTATTTTAATTTATTTATTTTTATTTCTTATTTTATAAAATAATAATTAATTTTATATACATAAATATATTTTTACTTTATTTTTCTGATGTATTTTGTATATTTAATAAAATACAAGTATGTTTTGTATAGGTATATCTACAGGTAATGTATCTATGTATTTTATTTTTTTAGGTATTTTATTTTTGTTTTTATTTAGATTTTTATTCTTATTCCAATGTACATAATTATTATAAGTAAGATTTACAACATTACAAAATATAAAAATAATAAATAATTAATAAATTGAATATTTTAATATGTACAAGTATACAATGAGGGTCCAAAACTCAACTTTCAAACCGTAGCTCCGCCAAATGCGAAACCACCGTCATTAATTAGCTTATTTTCTTCTATATACAATTAAAGGTGAGTATGCTGCATTTGGAGTTTTCATTTGTGAGATACGGGTCTGGGAAGTTGGGATTCTGGATTTTTATTCAGACCATAACTTTTTATCTGTACATTCTTTTTCTGTGAAATCAATTTTGTATTTTTCTTTATTTAATTATCTACAACTTTCATGAACAAAGTTTATTTATTTGATGTATAAAAAGTGGAACCAAAAATAGGTCCCAAAATGAATAAAGAATGAATGAAATAAAAGGAATTTTATCTGTATTTTTGGCCCTTATCTCCCCCTACTTTATTCCTTGTCGACCTATTCATCAAGATGCCTAGGTCTCGGGATTTCGGGTCATAAAATATTTACAATATTTTATTCTTTTTCTTTTCTTTATTTATTCTATAATTTTGGCCTTAATTACAGTATTTTAGACACCATCTGAATGCACATGCATGAATGCTAAGATGATGATTTTAATGCTATTTACAGGCATTTGCTAGGGTTTTTGGTGCCAAAATGATAGAATAAAGATGATGAAATGTGGATTCATCATGCACCGAGGTGTGTCTCTTTTGAGTATCTATGATACACCTAGACTTGTAGCATTTACGATGCAGTGCCCTTTTTTGGTGTCAGCCCGACGCCTTGGTCCTAATTGGCTCTTGGTCCAAGTGGGCACTTTGAAAATGTTTGGGAGCGCTTGCCATTGGTGGAAGCGCGGTTATAAGTTGACTTGTATGATAGAGCTTTTCTTTGACATTTCATTGCTTTTGTTGGCTAGCTCCACTGCTTTTACCAAAAGTTGGCGCACACTGATCAACAATATTCATTAAGTTTCATCACACCCTGGTACTTAGGTAAATATCAAAGAGATAGCATATGAATCTTGTTCACATACTGGCTAGGGTTTTGTTGACACTTAGGTTTTCTGAAGCCTTCATTAACTTTATCCCATCCTCGAATATCATCAGATCGGGTCTAAACTCAAATCTATAGTCCTAGTTCCTCAAGTGATATCTCAACTCATCTCATCAATCATGCAATTGTGGAAGTGACTGTGCTGATCATATTTTCCTTGAAGGTAGAGATGAAGAGTGCAATGTCGCGCTCAAATCTTTTAACTAGGGAAGTGTGGATATCTAAGTTTAAAAACCCTAATGACTAAGGCATGTTAACTCAGACTCTCAATATTATAGAAATCTAGTGTCCTCAAAATCCTCAAGCTTTGAGTGAATGTGAATGTGTCAGGAATACACCAACTCCTTATTAGTGATTTTTGTATGTTTTTTTATTTTTGCAGATTTTTATGGAATTTTTTAATTCCTTAAAGAGACAATGACTGTCCCAAGCTCAAATGAATAAAAGTATCAACTCTCAGCCAGTATGGGTGTAAGTACGAGCCGATAGACGAACCTGTGTTACTTGAGGACGGAGCCATATGTGGTGTCCTCTAAACCACCCACTCTACTAAGGGATACCGAAGTTCCCTCACTGAAAGTGTCTACTAAGCCTAGTAGTCAGAATCTAATTCAAAGAAGGGTTGTTAATTTTTCATTTTTCATTTTTTTTGAAAAGGAGTATTTACACAAATTATTCCCTCAATTTTCAAGAAAACAACTTTACAAGGTTTTTACAAAACTCAGTTCACAAGTTTACCCAAACTAAGCCTGAAAATAAATTTTTCATTTGTTTTAAAAATACGAGCTATGGCTAAAGTAAATATACAGTTATATACGGTATATCCCCTATACTTAAATTTTGCTATGTCCTCATAGCGCAAGTGCCATGAGGCCAAGGCTCGATCAAATATAAGGTGATATAGCGGAACTGAGGGGGAGGTTCCCCTTATACTTAGGTCAAGAATTGACCTATGTATGAGAAGACAATGTGAGGGATAGATGGATAGACGGGACCCCCCTATACTTAGGCTACAAATAACTTAAGTAATGGATCTGAGTTGGGGGCGGAGGGGTTATTTCTACAGAAGATGGAGATCGAGGAGAGAGCGGGAGAGTGATTGTGAAATATACAGAGAGAGGAGGTGAGTGTATATGTGCAAGTGCAGGTGTGTGGGGGGGAGTGGTATATCATCAAGTGATCTAATTTTTTTCCTTTTTCTTTTCTTTCTTTTACTTTTCTTTTTTTACAACATGTAAGCCCTCTAATGAGGACTGTTAAAATAAATATTCACATGCAACACATTTTTTTTACAGGATGCAAATGCAGGCTGACTGATAAAAAATCCTAGAATTTCTTCACAAATTCTTTTGCGGCCTCTTCAGCGGACGCTCCCGACTTCACGCCTCCATGAAGATCAAGTGTTCTCGATTTTCATGGGCCCTGCCATAAAAGAGAAAAGTTAGAACACACAGAGAAACTAAATCAGCAGATATGATGCAAAAAATGATGCATGAAATAAGGACCTATATATCTCGAAAATATTCGACAAAGAAAATCAAAATTCAATAATTAAGTTAAACCGTGTCCCCGACAATGGTGTCGTTTGATGAATGTCAAGTTTGCCTCTTTAAAATCTAAAATTGTCATAGTATAGGAGGCAATATTGGTTCGATCAAAATACCGCAAGCTTTGAATGTTGTGGAATATTTTTACTTGGCAAGTCTACCAAGGTCGAACACAAGGACACAGCTACTTAATCTATTTATCGAATTTTGATTCATGAAGCACATGTGTGAATAAATTCTCAATTTCAGGTCTGCAAGATGCACTATGCTAATTACAATGCAATAGTATGATGTATGTAATTTTTAGTTGATTTTTATGCAATTATAAAGGATGCATGACGGAAATGCAAGATAACTTACATGCAGATAAAAGTTTACATATATACCCTAAACATATGAGCAACATAATAGAAAATGAAATAAGAGTCATTTTGATCCCATCATTAAAAACAATCATCAAATCAGAGCATGGACAATAGAGCATGGCCATCATCTATCACAAAAATTCACTTCATTTAGAATAGTGGCAGATGAGAAAAGTAAACATGCTATGATGTAGAGGAAGAAATAAGGATTAAAACGACACTAAAATCATGCAATTTGGACCTACGATGCTCAAGTTATGATAAAAACAATGCAGGGGCATAATTGTAATAAAAATGCAAGAGAATAAAAAGATAAATATTACATTTAGGTCCCAAGAGGGACCTAAATACAAATACCAAAAGCCGCCTGGGCACTGATGTAAATTTTCCATATGTGCGCATGGACAAAACTGCAAATCTGAAAGATATGTGAGGGCCTCCCCATAAAATACCCATGCATGCACGTGAGGCATGTGCCTGGGGACCATTCTATTATTCTCGAAACTCTTAGGGTCTTTCGTGCAATTTACCCAAGCTCGCATGTGCGGAGCACATGGGGGTCCTAGGCTCGGGAAGCGTAGTCGGCTCGGGCCACGTGGCATCTATTGGAGGTCCGATGTGAGTTCGGTAGACCCAAGCCTGCTGGTTCGGATTAAGGCTCGGTCGTCCAGCGAGGTCATTATCTCTGCCGTCTTATCCAGATGATTGGACGGCAGCTGTAACATCTTCCTCCTTCGCAGGTCCCGGAGGAGGAGGGGCTTCGACGACCTGCTGCTCACTCTGTCGTGCCTCGTGAGGCCTTCTGATGGTCGAGGAAGCTTGCTGGAGGTCCGGCGAAGGACCTGGATGTGCTGCGAAACTCCAGAGATGAACGCTGGTGCATATTGGTGGAGCTTCACCGGAGGGAAGATGTTTAAAGTAGCGCTGATGCCAACTCCGGCTATTGATGATCCTGTATGTGTTAGACGATAGCCGAAGAGTGTGTGGGGTGTTTGCATGACTAGAGTGAGTGAGGTGGGGTCCCGTGAGGTGATCAGAGCGGGGGACCTGGGCTCCTTCTCCAGCGGAGCAGAGGAGGAGGTGGAGGACATTGAACAGGGTTGTGGAGAAGGGGAGATGAAGTCGGAGGAGGTTGGCGAAGAAGATGGTTGAGTTGTTAAGCTCGTGGGAGAGTCGGGTGGCAGATGCGACGAGGGGTTGAGTCGGGAAAATTCAAAGAAAAGAAGGGGAGGAGGATACCTCGTCGGAGAGGGGAACCCGATGGAGGAGAAGCTTGGGATGAGCGCCATGGAGGGGCTCCGGTCTTTGCCCAGCGAGGTCAGCCGAGCCTCGGAGCTCAGCGGCGCACAATGGCAGCTGCGACGCGACCGGAGGCCACTAATCACACATAGGTGGCGCGACCATAATCGCCTCGACATCTCCGCCCTCAGCTGTCACCGGAGGGAGGAGGAAGCTAGGGCGAACCCCCATGAAGTCGTGGATACGGTGAATGGAGGCTGGGGGCAGCTATTTGTAGGCAGAGGAGGTCGACAAATATGGCAGTGACAAGGCATCTTTGCATGGAGATAATGAAGGCTGGGATTAATGGTGGCATTACGTGAGGGTTGCACGAAGATGGCGGAGGTATGGAGTATACGGGGTGGCTGTTATGGAGCGAGGGGGGTGATCGTGATGTGCTCCAAAAGAGGTAGGGTGAGATGGGGCGGCGAGGCGTAACGCCTGGTGAGAGAGACGACTGGAGGAGGACGATGAGTGGGGGTCATTGGATCTTGCGATACAACGGCTGGGATAGAGCCGTGGCTGGAGGGCTCACATCAGATCTAAGATCTGATCAAGCGGTGGGGAGTTAGGCGGGAGCCGATGGCTAGGATGTGACCTGGCATGTTATCCTACGGTAGGGACTGGGGGGTACGTGGCATGATGAGAGGCGTAGGATGAAGAGCAATCGAGTGGTTATGGAGAAGGGGTGACGTGGCAGTAGGAGGGGCGTAGGATAGGAGAGGGATCTGACGGTTGTAGATGAAGCGGGTGCTTGCGGTTAGGATCAGATCTGGCAATTAGATCTGATGGTTGGGAGTGGACGGCAGATGTACGACAGAGACTGAGGCAGGATGAAGGGAATCCAACGGCACAGGACAGTGCTGGGTGGAGGAAGGGGAGGAGGGCCACGTGGGCGGCCCAGGGGGCGCCACGTGGCCCAATCAGAAAAATAAAAAATATAAACATAAAGAAAAATACAAAAGAAATAGTTTGAGGTAAAATTTGGAAAAAGTCAAAACATGAAAGTTGCTCGTCTCAACAAAATCTACAAGTTTCATGTTGGACAAAAAGCCAAAAGAGGTCATTTGTACAAAAATTATTTTTAAGGGTATTTTTAAGGGGGATAAAAATATCGGCTTTTTGGTTTTGAGATGTTTTTGCATTTTTTTAGTCTTTTCAATGGTCAGTGAATTATGGACAATTATTCTACCTAATTTTTAGGTGGTTTTTATGATAAAATAATTACAAGAAAAATAAAGGAAATTAAATACACCTAATTACAGTTAATTATATACAATATAATACATGAAAATAATAAAGAATTGATGATGATTTTTATTGTATTGATTAAGCCAGGGGTTTAATTTGCAGCTTTTAGAATGATGAATACGAGATTCATCTGTGGTGTAGACTGATCCTTCATGTTAGATGTGTGAAGGAGTGTGCGGAGAATGGTGTTGAATTCATGTTTGGTGCGGAGCTTCGGTGGAGGTCGTGGGGCCAGCTCCATGCGGTAGTTTCCTTCCTCTTGGTCGACACACAACCTTGGGTCGTTGATGATGGCTCTGCTGACGGTGTAATGCTCTGGCTCAAAGGTGGAGACGGAGATTGGAGGCGAGCTCTATAGTGAGCACACGGCCAGAGGAGATACATGGGGAGCAAGATGTGGTGCGAGGAGGTTTTGTCGCTCGAAGGGGGAAGGAGATGGCAGAGACGATTGAGAAGCAGGGAAAAAGGTGTGCAACAAAGGAATAGAGGAAAGAAGACTGACGGGGGGGGAGAAGAAGGAAGAAGAGGGGAAGAAGGAAAGGGAAATGGACGTTACGTGAGGTTTGTCAAAGGGCAGAACCAGAGCCGGTTCTTGATCTTTGCCTCAAGAGGCCAGCGTATAGCCTCAAAGCTGGGCGATCTTCTTGTTGATGAAGACACAACAAAAGAGAAAGTCGCTCCCTTGTATCATGGCAAATATCAACTTGTGGTCATCGTCGCTCACATCGAGAGTCCACTCGCTAACAATGAAGTGGGCTAGGAGATGGGCCCTCCCTCTCTCGTATCGACGGATCATCGAAAATGATGGAGGAGGATGGCATTTATGGGCAGTTGAAGGAGGAGCTGATGATGTGGAGGGATGGGAAAGTGCATGCCGTGGTGGAAGGGGCGTCGTGAGGTGGCATGCGGAAGTGGAGTGGGTTGCCGGCGGTTATAGGAGGAAATGTGGAGAGAGGCGTATAGAGAGAGATTGTAGGGAGCGGGGCACCGCCACGCCAGCGGGCAGACGATAGCGCGGAGGTGGTTGTGCCCCAGGTGGAGGATGCGGGCGCAGGTGTGCGCACCGCTGGAGGAGGCAGAGATGTGGTCACGTGCTTAGCACATGATCGGGAGGAGGAGGAGCCATCAAAAGAGGTCAAATGAAAAAGTGGTTTGTACGAAAGTTGCTTTTCTCGACGAGATCTATAACTTCCATGAAGGACCAAATATCAAAGGAAGTCATCTGTATAAAAACTATTTTTGTTGGTACCATATTGATATAAAATACTGCATTTTTTATCTTTTACAAATTTATTTGTATTTTTAATTCAAGAAAAATCAAAATAATATTAGAAAAATATGAAAACATATTTACAACTTAATCTATTTTTTTGAAGTTTTAATAATTAAGAAAAAATATAAAGATAAAATGAATGGTATTTTAGTCAATATGTACAATATAGATTAGGGGCCTAAAATCCAAGTTTTGCATACAATCTACGATATTTATGAAATTAGTCTTCTTTTGAAGGTCTTTGAATGTATATTACTTTAAAAGTGAGTAGACCTAAATCGGATACTACATGAGAGAGATATGTGCATTTTAAAGTTCTTAATCTCAAACTTGGAATTAGGTTTTATTGGTTAATTTTACAAGTAAATATTTTTTGATATTTTCCCTGTATTAATGTTAGTAATATATACACTATAAAGTTGATTTTATTGGATTTAGAGTTAATAAAAAATACGTACAAATTGTTGATTTTTACTAATATACAGGTGAATATTTACAAGTGAATTTGGCTCTTTATGCAAATATGAATGCTAAAATGCATATATTATTTACAAATTCATGAATGCTAATTATACATTATAAGTGGAAATATGCAGATAATTTCTCAGGAACAAAACTCTATTTTCAACTTTTAGAATGATGAATCACAGATTCATCAACCTCCTATACTTAAACCTTACTTGTCCACGAGAAACTAAAATGAAATGCAAAAGTGAAATGAGAATGGGTTCCATACCAAGGTCATGAATAAAAGGCGAAAATGGAGCTTGACTCGACTTTTGGATTAATTGTGTGGCGGAACCTTATTGGGATCTAAATTTAAGACCTAACAGTCTTTAAGTTCCACAAGTCTTCTATTCAAGAAGCCTCAATAATCAGATTAGAACAAATCCTCATACGTAAATTCTGCTGACTATGAATCTTAATTGTACTGTGTAAGTGAAATATAGCTCTCCACATCAGAAATGGCAAAAAAAACAGCCTCCTCTAACAAGGTAACTCTAATTACCCGGTACAATAACTCTTTCCTCGATGAGAGGGGTATTCCCTTCTAAGTTCAAGTACAACCGGCTCAAGAAGAGGGGGTGGAGAGAAGAATGGATGGTTGCCAGTGTAGCTACCTATCCTAGGATGCTTGGCGAGTGTAGCCAAGTCATCCAGCTGCAAGCTTTGAAGCTCTTCTTATTTTTCTAAACTTGTATGTACACTCCGACAAGCATTTTATATTTCAATCAGGTCTGTCCACTTTTGGAGATTATGCATTTTTTCATTTTCTCTTTTTTTACTCTTCTTTTTTAGACATATGTAAAAGGTGCAACATGTACATAAGGGTTTTTCTCCTTGAGCTAGTAGACTATCCCTCTTTTGAATCTTTATTGCAACCCATAGCATCCCGTCCTTAGACGTCAATGATGAATACTCATTCATCACTCTTTATTCTTATATTTTAGCTACAAAAACCTTTGCAAATGCATGTATATAGTTGTAAATAGAAATAATTACCAAAAGCATGCATTGTGTAAAAACTAATAATTAGCATGTTTTTGTGCAAAAATAAAAGAATAAAGATAAAAAAGAAAAAGAGGGAAATATTTAGAATAAATATTGAGCAACCTAACCCAAGGGAGGGCTCAGCATGGGCCTGACCGCATAAAAACCAAAGTAGAGGGAGATAGGGGCTCATGTGTGTGAATATTTATGTAAATAAAATAAAAAAATTTTCCTCCCAAAAATAGACTAAAATAGGTTTGTAAATATTTGTATATATTTATAAATATAAAATCAAGATAAAAAATAGAAAAATTAAAAAGAAAACAAAAACCCCACTCATGTACATAGTCACCATGTATATAGTCCATTCATCTTATATTTATTTAACTTTGTAAATAAATAAAATTAATCTCCAAAAATTTTGTAAATATTCTATATTATATTGTGTAAATAGAATAAAAACCCTTAAAATAAAAACAAAATAAAAATAACAAAATTAAAAACCTAAATATATATTGTAAATATGCCATGTATATAAATGTACATATGTATTTATTTCACCTATGTATATAAATAATAAAAATATAAAAATACCTTTTTATTCCTAATTTTATGATATAAATAAATAAAATATAAAATGGGAATAAAATTGTATAAAAATAACAAATTAAAAATCAAAATTAAAAACCCTATATTGTATATATACCTATGTATAGTACTATATTGTAAATATCCTATTTTTATTTTGAAAAATTAATTAAAAATCACAAAAAATAGAAAAAATTAAAACAAAAATATTTAGTGTTTTGACTTTTTAATATATCGGCCATTTTCTATTTTTTATTGATTTTACAAATCTTTTCCAAATGGCCTCTTCCTATTGGTCCAGTGGTTTGTTGACCGCCGGTCAACTCCCCCCCCAGGACCACCTCTCACGGGTCCTTGGCGCCCGACCCGATTTCTTGGACTTTTCCCATCCAAACCCGATCATCCATCACCTAAACCCCGGGTCCATGTCGATCCCAGCACATCCGACATCCTCGCCGGAGCCCCCACCTCGGGATCCGCGCATCCCATTGCCCTACCCGACCTCATCTTCCCGGACCTTCCACCGTATATAGCTCGAGCTCCGCCACCCTATTCTTCCATCTTTGGCTTGTCGTTCCTCCTTCCAGTGACCTCCACCTTCTGCGCGAGAGTGACAACTTGCCCCGAAGGTGTTGCAGCGAGGCTGAGGGCGCTCAGACCACTGATCCGGCGAGTCACCACCGCCGTGCTCCGCCCAGAGCAGGGGCTCAAGCCTCGGACGTCGACGTTCCTCGAGGCGAGGACCCAGAGCTTTGCAAGCTCGCTCCCAGTCGATTCCTCCACCCAGGTAGACCCGTTTCCCTTTCCTTTTCTCTGATTTCTGATTACCCCCAATTCGCCGCTCCGTCGACCACCTTCGATTCCGATCACGTCACCCATCCATTCGACCATCAGGTTGCAACATAGCCTCCGCCTTCTTCCCACGCACGTTCTACACCCCTCCATTCAACCCAGCTCGCACAGGAGCTGGGGTTCGAGCTCCTCCGTCCTTCCCCTCGCCGGAGCTCGCTCGTACCGACTCCCCGTCCACCTTCACCACACCTAACGGGGTCGAGGCACTTTGCCCTCGACCCGCGAGCTTTCTAGTGCATTTTGCAGGGTCATCCAAGCCCATCTGAGGGCTTGGACCATTCGGTCCAGTAGCTCCACCTCCGCCGACCTCACCGGAGCTCTCTAGGGCTCGGTTGGGTCATCGGAGGGCACCACTCGACGCGGAAGCCTCCCACGCACCTTCTCCGATCTTCAGCGAGCTTCCAGGAGGACACCAGCGCCGTCACGAGCCCGGCGAAGTTCGCCGGCGCCCAGTTTGTCCTGCATCCTCCTCCACCGTCTGATCGCCTTCGACCTCCAGTTCACATCTCGGCCGTCCATCTAAGAAGTTCCCGTCACCGTCAGATCTTTGGAGAGGCGATCCATACCGTCCGATCAGAGCCACTTTCCCACGCTGCTTCAGGGCCACTCGATCTTCCACGTGGCTGCACCTGGACCGCTCGATCAGGACGGAGACTCCCTTGTTGGGCGCTACCCGCATCTCAGCCGTCCATTCACCACGTGGCGCCCATCCAGCCGTTCGCACTAATAAAGGGTAATTTACCCTTAGGCCCTCATTTTTATTTATTTAGCATTTAGTCTTGTAAATATATAGTTTAGTTGTTTAGTTTTTGGTACAATTGCACTGTGGACCCTACACTTTATTTCATTCGCATTTATGCCCCTGTGTATGGTGTAACACGTGCATCGACACGTACTTTGTTGGGTGTTTTGCATTATTAGCCCTGTAGTTCTGGTTTGTTCTGAAATGAAAGAATAGTTTTACATAATTGCATTTATACCCCTGTGCGTGAATTAATTGTGCATGTGCGCGTCTTAGTGGGTAAATTGCAAACTAGTCCTAGGACTTTTGGTACCTGTTACCAAATAGTCCTAAGACTTAGTTTTCCTTACATCTAGGTCCCTGAGTGCCTCAGGCACGTGCGACGCACGTGTTTTCCTGGGTATTTTGCACCGGACCCCCCAGAACTCTTGGTATTTGCACTCAGGTCCCTATGCACAGTACCTACTTCTTATTTTTGAATAAAATAGCAAACCAACTCCAAATCCAATGAAAATTGGAGACATGGCTCCTGCCATAGTGTAAACTTTTCTAGAATTTTTGGAGACATTTTTGTTTTGATTTGATATATTTAAAAAATTCAAAAACATCAATTTTCATTACTGTTTGAGTTTAAAATTCACAAAAAATATTAGAACCTATCTAAAAATTACCAAAAAATTACCTATTGTTTCTTGTGGCTATTTTTCATTATTTAAAACACCTAAAAATTGAAAAACACTTAAAAACTCATAAAATTTCTAATAAATAATTCAAAAACTCAAAAATAATAATTAAGGTGCCAAAATTTTCCTTGTTTCTTCTCTTTACAGGAAAATTACCTCCAAGCTTATTGGGGATTTCTAGGTATTTTATCTAGGTCCCTTAAGCTCGGCTGGACAGTACCTTCTTTTTCCTTCACTGTTTTATTTTTAGAAAATTAAATAAACATCAGAAAAATCTCAAAAATTCATTAAAAACAGTAAAAATTATAAAATACACAAAAACATTTTTATTTGAATTTTTGGTTGATTTTTAGTGCATTAAATAAATAGTTGAGTTGCTTTGTTTTCTAGTTTTTCTTATTTTCTTAATTAACCAAAAATCCAAAAAAATATAAAAAGAATTAAAAACCACCAAAAATTACCTTTTTATTTCCTTTTGTTTTCTTTTTGACTACTTCGTAGGCCGCGAGGCCATTACGTGCTCCTTGTGTTCGACCCTGGTCGCTATACCAGGTTAAAATAATAGCAAGACCGCTATTGATTTCGATTTGATTTTATCTGATATTGGTGGTCTATTTTTCTTGATTGACACAACCGAGTGATTGAGGTCGCGACGACCATTTAGTACCTTTACCTGAGTCGCTTGGCGTGTCATCAGTCAACACCACCAGACTAGGATGAGATGCACTACCCACCCTAGAGGAGGATGGATGTTTCCACCCGTGTGCTACTCCAAGCCAAAGGATTCTACCTCCTCACTACCTCATCGATGAAGAGCTACATGCATGGTGCTTGTCCAAGTTAGGTAACTATATAAAAGAATCATGCATATGTACGAGATATTCTGCTTAGACAAGTCAGGATGACATGTGAACATAGACTTGCAGACTCAAAGAATTGAGTCATTTGACCTAAAAAATCTTAACTCCAGTTCCTATAAGGTTCCTCTAAAATTATTTAGATTAAGGTCAAATCAAAACCATCCTCAACATCTATTCATAACTTGGTTCAGAACCACTAACTTTTCACTTTGCATATGCAAGATATGCAGATGAGATGTAGATGACATGCTATGTAGATGAATGAAGTGCAAGACACATTTTTTGCATACAAGGATGATATGCAAGAGTAAATAAGAAGCCTTTATTTTCACGTTTTTAATTTTCTTCTTTACCACAATTTTTACAAGAATTTTACAACTTTATACA
Source organism: Ottelia alismoides (assembly GCA_037367405.1). Lineage (NCBI taxonomy): Eukaryota > Viridiplantae > Streptophyta > Magnoliopsida > Alismatales > Hydrocharitaceae > Ottelia > Ottelia alismoides. The sequence goes on along the minus strand of JAZKJV010008972.1, from coordinate 177,259 downwards.
AGTATTATACATGTTATATGATTTACATACTAGTATCCATGTATTTTACAAAATTGTTTTTGAATTTTTACCCATCCCATAATTATTGCATAATATATACAAAAATACGTGAAAGTACGAGATATGTGTAAAGTATATATGTAATATATATACACCCCTTATACTTAGTGTGTGTTATGTCTTCAGAGCACAAAAACTGGGGAAAAAGACATAGCTCGTGCTAAGAGTTGGAGAACTAAAATAGCACAAATGTATAGAACTCGTCCCACCCCCTATACTTAGGCTCTTGCAACCTAAGTGTAGAGGGAGAACAAAAATGGGGCGGGCGAGTTCAAGAGGGGAAATGAATGAGAATATATACATGGTGGGCATCGGTCCCCCTTATACTTAGGCTCTGGTCGGCCTAAGTCTAGGACAAAAGTGAGTGCGAGAACTGTTGAGATCTGGAGGATGTACAGAGAATATATATATATATATGTATGTATGTATGTATGTATGTATGTATGTATGTATATGCACAAGGAGTAGTGAGAATATACGGATAGATCATGGTCTGAATCTTTTTTGATGTTGCTGATGGCAAGAGATTAATGTTGCAAGGATTCGTGTGCGGCTCTATGTGTGTCTTCTGAGTCTGCCTCACACATGAAAACAATCTCCTCGACACAGACTAACTGTTCATTAGGTTCGACAAAGTGTTTTAGCAGTTTTCCAATAACTAGGGATGTCTGTGCACTATCTGTAAGATCCGAGATTTCTACACATCCACTTTCATGCACTGCACAGACTACGAGCAGACCCGTCCACTTGGATTTGAGCTTCCCTTGAAAATCCTTCAGCCTCGCATTGAACAACCATACCTTTTGTCTGATAAATCTATCGTGCCAACACTTTACCTTGTCCTTGTACACCAAACTGTTGTCGTATACTCGGTCTCTGATCTCCACAAGTTCATTCAGATCCATCTCTCTCTGTTTCTGTCCTAGGTGTGCATTCTAATTGATCTTCTTGATTGTCAATTCTGATTTATGCACTAACTTTGCTGGCAAATAGCACAGCTTCCCAAATACCATTATGAATGGGGAGGTTCCTAATGGTATCTTGTATGTTGTCCTGTAGGCCCAAAGGACTTGGTCTAAGATCTGAGACCAATCCTTTCTGTCTGGGCGGACAAGCTTCTGTAATATGGTATTAACCTCCCTATTTGACACACCTGACGTGCTATTGGTCTATGGGTGGAAAGGACTAGTGACACGGTGTTCAATGATGTAATCCTTCACAAGTTTCTTTACATCTTTGTTCACAAAATGGATACCGCCTTTGGATATCAACACTTTGGGGATCCTGAACCTAGAAATGATGCGATCTCTGATAAATTTACAGACAGTCTTGATGTCTGTGGCTCGAGTCGGGATAGCATCTACCCACCTTGATAAATAATTCACCGCAAGAAGGATATACTCAAAACCATGGCTAATTGGGGATGGGCCCATGAAGTCGATGCACCATGCATCAAAGAGAACACAAATGATTACATGCTACATTGGCATATCATCTTTCGAACCATCGGTTCCTCCCATTCGCTGGCATACTGGGCACGACTTCACAAAGGTGAGAGCGTCGCAAAACAGAGTTGGCCAATATAAGCCACACTGTAATACCTTCCATGCGGTCCTCTTCTGGGAGTGGTGTCCTCCTTCCTCCAAACTATGGAAAATAGTAAGGACACTCTGGTATTCCTCCTAAGGAATACACCTCCTCCATACACAATCAGGTCCTTCAAAGAAAAGGATCGGATTCTCCCAATGGTAATGTCTCGCATCCGACTTGAGTCAGTCTATGCTGCTCTTGGGCCAATCTTCGGGAACTTTCTTGGAGACAAGATAGTTTACTCACTATATTGGCATACCATTGGAGTGAGCCGGTAACAAAAATCGACTCATCTGGAAAGGAGTCTCGAATAGGTGTATCATCAGAAGTATCAAGAATTTCGAGAGGGGGAGGTGATCCGCCACTATATTCTTATTTCTAGGTTTATCAATAATGTCCAAGTCAAACTCCTAGATAAGTAAAATCCACCTAAGAAGACGTGTCTCCACATCCTTCTTTTCCATTAGGTATCGTAGTGTTGTATGATCTATGAACACAATCACCTTAGATCCGATGAGATGAGATCTGAACTTATCCAAGGTGAACACTATCGCAATCATCTCTTTTTCAGTAACTGTATAGTTACACTGAGTGAGATCAAGTACTTTGCTTGCATAGTATATAATAAACGAGACACCATCCCACCTCTATCCTAACACATCCCCAACAGCAAAATCCAAGGCGTATGTCATGATCTCAAAAGGAAGAGACCAATCCGGGGCTTGTAGGATCGGGGCATCCATGGTCATCCCTTGAAGTCGCTTAAAGGCATCAAGACATTTGTGATCAACAATAAACTTCACGTCTCTTCCTAGAAGCTCAGTTAGCGGTCGGACGATCTTTGAAAAATCTTTGATAAATCTCCTATAAAATCCAATATGCCCGAGGAATGATCGCAACTGCTTTACGTTGGTTGTTGGATGGAGTCATCTGATCACGTCCACCTTGACAGGGTCAACCTCTATTCCTCTCTTAGAGATGACATTACCCCAACACAATGCCCTGTCACCATGAAGTGACTTTTCTCCTGAGAGAGCACCAGATTTACCTCACAACATCGTCTGAGGACTCGATTCAGATTTCTAAGACATGAGTTAAAGGAATCAGCATGGACCGAGAAGTCATCCATGAAGACTTCCAGAATTCACCGGCCATCTCGGCGAGTACAACAATCATGCACCTTTGAAATGAATCAGGAGCGTTGCATAACCCAAAGGGCATGCGCCTGAAAGCATAGGTACCAAAGGGGCATGTGAATATGGTTTTTTCCTGATCTTTGGGAGTGATAGCTACATGATTGTAGCCCGAGAACCCATCTAAGAAATGGAAGAATTCATCCCCACTAATCTTTCTAATATCTGATCGATATATGGTAGGGGAAATTGATCCTTCTTCGTCGTGGCATTCAAGCGTCTGTAATCCACACAGACACGTCACGATGTGGGTACTCGTATTACGATCTCCTCTCCATCCGCATTGGTGGTTGTATGAATTCTCGACTTTTTCGGGACAACATGGATAGATGACACCTACTTGGAATCAAAGAAGGGATAAATAAAACCTACATTGCACTATTTCACAATTTCTTTCTTCACTACCTCCCATAAATTTGGATTCAACCTGCGTTGGAATTCACGAGAGGGTTTAATGTCATTCTCAAGGTAGATATGATGAGAGCATGATGTGGGATTTATCCCGTGGATATCGAAGATGCTCCAATCTATTTCCTTGCAGTTTTTATCCAAGATCTCTAGCAAGAAAGATTCCTACTCCTCGATCAATCGCGAACCGATGATGACCGGAAATTTCCTCTATTATCCTGCAAGGAAGGCATATTTCAAGGTTGTGGGTAATGGTTTGATCTCAGGAAAAATGTGGTCATCGAGAAAATCTGGCTCAATCAATTCTGGCTCTGTGTTGGTAGTGGTTGGATCCGTCTCTGAAGTAACTGCCACCAACTGACTCGGCTCTAGAGTCGAATCCTCAAAAGTATCCAAGCAATCGATGAAAGCCATGTCCAGCTCATCATCCTCATCTTCTGATTGTCCTAAAGAGGGAATGACTGACAGGACCAGTTGGGCCTCTGTGTCATCGAAGATGTAGAGAGATGCATTCTCTGCATGATATGCGCTTTGTTCGTTCCAAAGGATCTCGCAAACTGTCTCATGTACAAGATTCTCTCCAGCGGAGATGGATTGATCGGTGCTAGCTGGGTTCTGTCTCCATGGCCCAACGATGTCTACATGAACACACTTTTCTTCTTACAAAGTGTACTCGATGCTTGATTTGGAATCTGTCCTCTACCACCTTGTCTGCTTCATCTCAAGTTCCTCATCTCCGCCGGAGTTTGAATTGAATTTTCCCGATCTTATAATCAAATAAGGCCCCTGATATTCTAAGGAAGGGCCTTCCAAGAATGATATGGGAATCTCTCCAATTTTGAGGGGTCTCCATATCAAGGACTGTAAAGTCCACCATGTAATCCCGAACCTCAACCTTAATGATAATGTTCCTCAATTCTCCCTTGAACCTCTTAGTGGATTTGTCTGCAAAATGGAGTAGAGCTTTGGATTTCCTAAGAGGTCCTAGATTTAGCCGCTTATAGAGGGTTGTTGGCATTAGACTAATTGAAGATCCATTATTTAGGAGAGTGCGTGCAAACGCAGGGTCATCGACATGACTCACTACATAATGGGCACCCATGTCCCTTTGTTTCCTTGGAAACACATTCTTGAAGGTGCAAGTAGTGGCTACTGACAAAACGCACTTCGTAACACGGCTTCTGGTTTTCCTGCTGACCCTAGTAGGTGTACATCTCACCTTAACGTACTTCTAAAATGCATGTGTCATATCCACATATTTATCAAAGGAGATTGTGACCTTAATATATTTGTTGCAAAACTCAGCCATCTTAGAGTCATCTTTTTGAACTTTTTTGGATTTCTTCTTTCCACTCTTAAGGGCATGGGGGAAAGGGATTATTGATGACAACTTAGATTTTGAAATTGAAATATTTTCATTTAAACAAGAATCTGAGTTCGGTACATGACCATGACTCTGAATCTTACTCTAACTCTGACTTTGACTCGAACTGGAAAGAAATTCATGAATCAAAACAGGTGGTGCATCTACTGCTACTCCTGGTGCATCCTCCTCAAATGGAGTTGCGGGATCTTCATCAGGCTGGCTTGATTCATTGCTGCTACTCCTTTCCAACTTTTTGTTCCTTTTGCCTTTGTATTTTTAGGACTTTGAAATCCTCTTATTCTGCTGTTGAAGTGATGGTGGCGATGATGATGCTCCTCTGCCTCCAATTTCTCCTAAGGTAGAGATTTGGTGGCGTATTCCTCATGTACCCATGCCCGATCAGGTATGATAACGGTCCTTCCGCTTTTGAGGGAGACATGATTAACATTATAGTACGAAATGATCATGTTCATATAGAGAATACTCTGAATAATATACACGATCTCGTGGTCGATGCTGACCATGATTCAGGCTATTTGGGTTGGCCTGAACCTCTGTGGGAATTGGGGTCTTTGGTGCCATCTGCTAATCTGGGTGGCGTGAGACACGGTTCAGATCTGTTCTTATGCCATGGTAATCATTCTGTATCTGCTGAACCCTATCAGTCAAAGTCTGGATGGCCAAGGTGAGCGACTCCAAATCACTAGTGGGTGGGATCTGCCACTGTTAACTAGAGGATGAGTGATTCTGCTATCTATATTGGTCGTGCTGGCCTTGCATGTACTACTGTGGGTGGGACTGTAAGGTGTAAGGCGGTGGGGGAGGCTGTTGGACTGAGTGGAATGTGCATTGCTGCTGGTGCTGGTGAGGCTGGTATCCTTGTCCTGGTCGGGACTGCACAAAGCACGGTGTGGGGATGGAGCTGGTTTCCTGGTTGGCTGGGGGGGGTTTGGTCTTGCTGACCACTCCTATCCCCGACTTTCTATCGATGGGTTCATGGATGTATCATAACCCGTTGATCTCAAACACTTGCGAAGGCTCCTCATAGACTGACTCCACCTGTGGGGGTGTGTGCTGCTCCTGCTGAGTGTACTGTTTCTCCTCAACCCAGCTGCTCAGAGGCCCATGTACCTACTCCTGTACTGGATGAACTCAATGTATAGGTACAAGTGGTGCAGAAGGGGCATGTAGTCATATCTTGGCTACCTTCTTAGTCAATTCCTCCAATTTTTTCAGCAGTCGTGACAACGCCTCAAGGTCGGTGACCCTCTTGTGGATTTGTTTTGTCATGGTGAGCTTATCAGCTATTATCCCCATGCTAGGGATTAGGTCATTTGTCAGATCTTCTATAATCCTCCTAGATATCTCATTAGATAGGCTAGAGGGAGACACCTGATAAGCCCTGGTGGCCTGAGATCTGCCTGTTTCGGCCATCTGCTCTAGGATCTTCCATACAACATCTTCGTTCTTATACGATAGCTACCTCCAGAGGCTGCACTCACTAACTCCTGCATTTCAGGGGTCATGCCACAAAACAAGGTTTGTACTAAGATCGCCTTGGTAATGCCATGGCAAGGGCATTTTTGTATCAAATCATTGAATATATCCCAGGCTTCATGGAATGGCGTATGGGGATCCTGGGAAAAACTAGTGACCTTTGTCCTCATCTGGTTAGTCCTACTGAGTGGGTGGAACTTCTTCAAAAATAAATATTTGAATTGCATCCTGGTCGTACATCTAATCCCGAGGGTTTTCAACCAATGGGCGACCTTATCTCCTAAGGCAAACATGATAGCTTTCAATATGATGTAATCTTATCCAACCCTAAGATGACTAAGGTTGTTACACACCAACTCAAAGTCTCTCAAGAAAGCATATGGTTCTTTTGTGGCATTTCCATTAAACTTCGATAGCGGCCCAAGGAAATGGGGCTTTAACTCAAATGCCTTTGGTGGTACCTCAGGTACGAGCCAACTATGTATCTCATTCTCAGCTGGGTTGTAGGCATCTACCATCGGTTTATCTATTCCACCCACCTCAATGACTTGTCCCATCCTAGCCTTAAGATATGTATTCAACTGCTCAGCTCTAGCTAAACAGGCAAGGATTTGATGCATGGGGTCATCTCTGTGCTCTTCTTCGTTAGGGTTTCTTTTGGGAGGTATCTTGGTTTTGGGTTTATCTTCTTCACCTGTTACAACAATGTGGTCTATATTAGAAGAAGATTTAAGAATAGAGATATTCTCACCGAGGCGAAGGTCTTCCTCCGAGAGATGAGAGGAGAAGAAAAGGATGGTTTGAGGGTAACATCCTAGGAGTGGGGGATCCCAAACTCAAGAGGGTCATGAGCTTGGGTTGGCCCAAGTTACACTCGGGCCGATGAAGATGCACTTTGTGAGGGGTTCAATGAGAGATTTGCGAAGCTTGAGTAAATATCCTCCAGTCAATCATCTTTGATGGCAAAAAGAATCGGGAGCACAAGTGTGTAAAGATAGGATTTGATTCCTACCTGAAGTAAGCAATTGAATCACAAACTTGACTGAGTTCACACTCAACACAGTGAAGGATCCAAAGCTGAGTCCGATTAATCTGATTGATTTTAAATGTGATTTTTAAGAAAATAGCAAGGATTACATGATAGCCTAAAGGGAAGTCAGCTCAATGCCAGAGGTGTCTCCCCTGTTTAACCTGTCACCTAAGATACCAATGCCCTTCCTCTCTTCGCTCCTATCACCAGATGATGAAGTTCAAGGACCTGGCCCTATCTACCCACCGAAGTAGGCGGAAGCTGACAAGGTTTGTCACTTCGTTCCGTAGGGTTACTAAGTAACTTGTCACATCACACCACTGCTTCACCCCTATCTACAGCCGAAGCAAGTGGAGGCTACTTGGTGCTGGTTAGTTGAACCTCGAGTAGTTCAGCCTGTGATATTTATTAGGATCAGGGTACGCGATATGGAAGGCACGGATTTTGGCTCTATCTTAGGGTGTGCACACTGACGGTTCCGGAATCGCAGTATTAAGAAGTTGTTTTTATATAATTCATGCTTAAAGAAAAGTGTGTCATTCGTTGTAGGAGGCGATCGAAATCGGTCAAGAAATAACCACAAAAATTATTCGTCAAGTTTAATTAAGTGGTTTTATGTTTATTTTACTTGGGCAAGTCCCAAGGTCGATCACAAGGAGGCAAAGGAACAACCTAGAATTATGTCTATCAAGGTTCGTGCACGGTTTTCGAGGCAGTCTTTTTTGGAATTTTCAATGCAAATAAGGGATGCTAGATGCAATTTTGGCCTATTTTAGGGACTAAAATGTCAACTATATTCAAATGATGTTCGAAAAATATGAAACTTGGCCACAATGTAGATTATGATGAAGTGAATGCACTATAATTTTTTTAGAATTTTTTGATGCAATATGAATTTTTTATGAATTTTTAAGTGCAAACAGAAGATTTTCAATATTTAATTATAATAAATACTAAACCTACTTATTTTCAGGGGATAAAGTTATCTAAGATCTATCACTAGGTGATGGAATTCAAAAAAATCCTAAACCTTGAAAATGTGAGATCTAATACCTATTAAAAATCAAACACTGAAATATGCAAAAAGATTTTTACATGACAAAGTATGCATGCAAATGCAATTCTTTTTGGATACGATGTCAAACGCAATTAATTCTACTATCTATTATTTTTCAGGAGTTTTTAGAATAATGGTTAATGAAGAACAAATTTAAGATCATAAAATAGGCAAAGTTTGCAATTTTCCACAAGATAATTAATTATTAATTAACCATCAACCATAAAATGACCACAATATGTCAAACAGTAGAGGATTAATGGCAGAACATCATGCTATTTTTTGGATAATTAAATAATGCAAAGTAGAGCTCTAAAATGAAGAGGAAAGACAGGGGTGTTCCTGCAAAATAATATAAATAAAACATGCAGGGGAGCCTAAGTGTAATTACCGAAAGAGAAGGGGAGTTTCCTGAAAAATTGCCAGTGGGGGCACGTGCCCTCTGGCTCTCTGGATTAGATGGTGAATAAGAAATACTTTAAGGGTCTCTTTGTAAATATTCAAAGTGGCACGTGACCGTTGGACTGTTACTGAATCGGAGAACCCTGGGGTGCCTTTTGCAATTTGCCCAGATGGTCACGTACGGAGCACGTGACCGAGACTTTGGCTGATAACGTGTTGGCGTAGTTCCCTCCGCACGTGCTCCTCACGTGGGAGGGCCTCGGGCTCCGTGCCCTGCGGCGGTGATGATGGCGAGGCGGAAGGGAGGGCCGGCTGAGGCGAGGCTCCGCTGCTCGTGGAGGTCCAGCAAGGGGTTTCTGGCGATGGCTTGTGAAGGCAGCACAACGTTTGTCGAAGACAAGGTGGAATAGCAGAGCGTTGTCAGTGGCGGTCTTCGTTGTTATTGGACGCAGGCGTTTGTCGGAGGAAAGGACGGCTTTGCTGAAGTCTGGAGTCGAGGCGGAGGTGGTCGATGAAGATTGGAGCAGGAGCTTAGGTGGTGTTGTCGGAGGTGGTAACGTTGGCGTTGTTAGAGAAGATGTCAGAGGATGATCGACGGAAGTCGTGGAAGAGTCGTTGGTCGTAGGCTCCACGCAGCAGCGGAGCACAACAGCAGGCTCTAGGCCGTTCTGCGATGGCCTTTGGGAGACCGGATCTCACTAAGGAAGAGCAGAGGCGACCGAGCTGTCACCACGGCCCTCTCGGAGTTCGATGCAGTCAGCGGATAAGGAGTCGGCGGGGGAAGGGGGGGGGTCGAGGTCCGTTAAATAGGAGAGGGAGGTGGTCGGACATGGTTGCGGAGGTGCGTTAGGCAGCGGAGGTTGCGGAGGCCGTTGGCGGAGCGGCTGTTGCGGAGGCACTAGAGTCGCGGTCAAAGGGCGGCGGTTGCGAGGTTGGGGGTGCCTGGAGGTTGAAGATGACGAGCGTGGGCCGTCTGATCGACCGAGATAGGACGGCCCCCAGATGGGCTATTTAGTAGCTCAAGATGGAAGGGGCGAGGCGCGTGCGTTGCGCGTGCCTGGGAGGCACGTGCCGCGCACGTGCGTGCCCCCTTTTGTTTATTTATTTTTTTAATTATATATATATATATATATATATATTTAAAAAACAAATAAATAATGGGGGCAAAAACGCTGACACGTGGCGACCCCAGGGGCTGCCACGTGTCAGCATCAGAAAAATCCGATAATTTAATACTTTATAAAATGTTAAATAAATAGAAAGAGACCTCGAATCGAAAAAGTTCTTTCACGAAAATTTCTTATCTCGATGAGATCTACGACTTTTATGAAGACATCAAAACCAAAATCGATCAATTGCACAAAGTGAATTTTTAGGGTATCCCATGTACATAGAATACCTTGATTTTTGGGTTTTGTAACTTTTATATCATTTTTATACCAAATAAAAATTCGGAAAAAATGCAGTAAAGTCAAAGATAGATAATTACACCTTAATTTATTTTTTTTGCTTTTTTATTAATTAAGAAAATATGAACATAAAATATAAGGTCAAAAACCGCTAAAGTATACAATGTACAGAAGAGGCACAAAACCCAACTTTCACATATGAGTTCTGATTCACTTGAACTTGGTCATGTTTTGAAGGTAATTGAAGTTACATTAGTTCAAAAGTAAGTAAGATCAAATCGGATACTGGATGGGGATGATATGGGACTTTTAGTCCGGAAATCCTGAAACTAGAGTTTGGATTTTTGGTCCACTTATTTGGTTTAGTGATTTTTTTTTGTATTTTCATTTATTCTTGTTAGTGATATGTATATAGTGGAGATGGTTTTGGATTATTCGTAGTTAGCATGAATGAGTTAAAAATCAGGGAAGTCAGGCTATTTACAGGTCAATTTTGGCTGAGATTTTTAGCTTCTTATCTTGTGCAAACATAATGGATAAAATGCAATTCTTATGAAAACATGCATGAATGCTAATTATGCCGAATAGAAGCAGATATGATGTTGGTTTTGAGGGATTTGAGCTTAATAAATGAGATTTAGAGTGATGAATCCGAGATTCAACATCCCCCTATACTTAAACCATACTCGTCCCTGAGCATCAAAAAGGAATGCTATGAGGTGAAATGAGATTGGGTTCCATACCAAGACCATGAACTGAAGGTGAAAGTGAAACTAAACTTGACCTTCGGATTATTTGTGTGTCGAAACTTCTGTGAGACTTAGAATTTTAATATCAACAGCCCTCAAGTTCTACACATCATTGTCACAGTTTTGGCTCAGAAGTCATCTTAGATCAATCCTCTTCCCAAAGTATACCCTATGAACATTGAACAACCGACTCATGTATGTGAAAGATTTTAGCTCTTCCCATCCAGAATGTCGGACTACCATGCAAATCTCCTCTCCAATAACTCATCCTCGGGGAGTTAGGTATTTCCTTCTAAGGCATGTCGTGATGTGTTCACAATCGAATTGGGGGAGAAGTTAGAAGAATGAGAAAAGAACTGGAGGGTGGCCAGTGTAGTCACCTCTCTTTGTGAAGCTGGCCAGTGTAGCCGAGTCTCCACCAAGATCTGCAGGTTTTCTTGAAGCTTGGACCTTTTTGGTCAGATATTTATTTGGTAGTAGCTTCTTTGTATTTAAATTTTTGGTGGCTCTGCTTGGATCTTGTTGTGCCCCTACGGATATAGAATCTTTTTTTTCCGTCATGTTTTGGGGTCTTAGAAAAAATTGTGCCCAACCATCCATCCCTTTTCTGAAGCTTTATTTCAACCCGTACTTCAGTCTTTAGATTTCCACGCTACTAGAAAAGAAACTCACATAGTCTTCCAACATCCCGTCTGAGTTGAGCTAAGTGCATAGTGCATGAGTACAAATTAATTCCCTATTCCAGAGTTGTACCCAGAATGAAGAGACCAGGTTAGACACTAAGAGCCAAACACTGCACCTTGTCATTTGGAACTTAAAGAATTAAGTCAAAGACCTGAAGCTTCTAAAATCCTATTACTCAGTGAAGTTCCTCTGAGAATTAGGTGGATTAAGGTCAAGTCCAGACCACTCTCAGTTTCTGCACACAACTCGGTTCATAACCCAATGACTTTTCACAGATGCAAATGAATGCGATGCTGGATGAAGTGCATGTGTGTGAAATGCAGACACGCAATTTTTCTTTCTTTCTTTTCTTTTTTTATGCAAATAAGAAGCCATTTTCAAAATTTTTGGGCAAAGTCAGTGTTAGTAGCAAAATCCCCTTTCTTTTTTTTCAAATTAATTACCCACCCTGTAAATACATATAGACTTACATGAAAGTACGAGATATGGGTAAATTATATAAAAAGTATATATACAGACCCCCCTATACTTAGCGAGTGTTGTGTCCTCAGAGCACAAGAAGCATAATGAAGACATAGCTCGGGCTAAGCGTAAGAGAGTGGAAAAATTAATATACAATGGTCCGCCCCCCTATACTTAGACTGTGACCAGTCTAAGTATAGAAGAACTCACAAGAGGTGGTCAGGATATGTAAATGAGGAGAGTATATACAGATGGGCATCGCTCCCCCTATACTTAGGCTCTGGTCAGCCTAAGTATATGAGAAGGGTGGAAATGGAGCGATCGGACGATAGGGAGAATGGTATGTACAGATGGCATCGGTCCCCCCTATACTTAGGCCTTGGCCTAAGTAGAGGAAAAAGCTATACAAGGAGACTGATGTGGTTGGGAGGGAGGGTGGGTAGCCGGTGATTAAGGCGGTTTTCGACTGATCTTCTTGTGATCCTGCGATGGGAGATCGTAATGATGAAATGGAGATGAGGCATATGATTCCCAACTATTATCAGTGTCATCCTCAGAAAAATCATGATGGATAATGGATGAAGTATTTGAGTCAGATGAAAGATATCCATCATCGGAATTATCCTCAGAGGAGTAGTATTCGAAAGTGGACATACTCCAAATATTCTGGTCTTTTTGTTTCTTCAATTATTTTCTCAGAATTCGTTCCTTCTTGGGATCAAGTGGTTTGTCCTCGGATGAATACTCGGAAGCACCGGTCTCAGTCAGCTCATAAGAAATAATTCCATTGTACTTGAAGAGAGCAGGAGCATCAGCTTTGGATGAATAGCAGTTAGGAACGGGAGTTGTCCAACTAGAATTGAATTTTGGATCCTTACGAAGATATGGCTTTAGAGTTGCCGAACAGACTTCACTCATGTAGACTACCTTTTTCGGACCTGATGAGGGATTATCAGCTGATTCCTCTTCCGAAAGGTCAAAGGTGTTTCTCTTTTTATTTCTTCGTGAAGATGTCGGTTCACTTGAGTATCCAGATGAATAGCCATTGGAATTCTCCTTGGTTGGTGTTCGGCTTGCGTGTCCGTTCTTAGTCTCCTGAATGTTTGAGCACTCTCGATTTGGGATGATTTGGTCAAGATATTCAGAGAATGTTGCTCCAGGGTGTAACCATGCATAAGTCTCGGGATCATAGAAGAAGGATTTATCTATTTTGAGATCCGCGGGAATTGAAATATAAGGTAGAGTCTCTAAACCAATAGTCTCATCAACAACCGCCATCTCAGGTGTCGTAGCGGGGTAGGGCTCTTCTACCTCTTCATGGTTGCGGCTGTCGGGGACTTCGTGGGTCTCCTCAAAAGATCGTGGTTCCTCAAAGACAGGGACAGATCTAAGTGCTTCTAATACTGTGAAATTGATTTTCCGAGTCTCACAATCAATAATTGCCTTAGCCAATGCTAAGAACGGCTTTCCAAGAATGATTGGAGACTGGGTGAATTATCATTGATGCTCAATATCAATGATCGTGAATTCTACTTTGAGTGGAGCACCTTGGAATTTCATGATGACAGAAATGATTCCTCTCGGCCTTTTTATCGATCGGTCTGCCAATTGAACAATCTCTCGTATCTTCCGAATCGGTCGGAGTTTGAGATCGTGAAATACAGAGGTCGGGAGGATATTAATCGGTGAATCATCATCAATCCGAGAATGGGTGAAAATTGTGTCCTTAGTTTTACAGTAAAATCTAGGCAACCACTTCACTATGCATCTCTTGGTTTTTCTCCTCAACACTAATGAGGAAGCCATTGACAAGATATGTCTTTCAGTTTTTGCCCTAATCCTTCTCGACTTTTTGCTCATTAATTTGCCCATTAATTTTTTTTTCAGGTCGGGGACGTGTTCAATGTCATTTATAAAGGGAAGTTCAAACATCAAGTGTTTTTCTAGTACTTCCCGTACAGTCGGACCCAAATTCCTCAGATCGTCTCCAGTTTCAATTTTTATGAAATTTTATGGATTTTTCGATTTTTTGTGGTTTTCAAAATTTTCCACTTTTTTTGGTATTTTTTGTGTGATGTGGGGGTGTATTGTGTTCTTCAGATGAGCAGGGGTTCTAGTGTTCAGAGTAATAGTCAGTGGCATAGTAATTTCTAGGGGAATAATATGCAGAAGGGATATTGTCAGAATCGTCCCTAGGTTTCTAAATATCCTCAGAATTTGCAATCTCAGATCCAATCATTTCTTCATTCATTTTAATGTCCGAGCCACCATAAAATGAGATTAATCGGTCGGTGAATTTTTGCAATCTATCCTCCATTGATTCAAATCTTTGATTAGTCCTCGAAATATCATCCTAAAAAATTTGTACATAATCACTAATGGGAGCAGTCGATGTGTGTTTTTGTGATTCAATAATTTCATCTTCCATTTTCCTATATGTGCTAGGAGAGGAGTTTTTTGGAATATCCAATATATAATTATTATTTTTAGAAAATATCTCCTCAATAATTATAGAAGGTGGCTGCTCATATGGTTCAGACATGTGGAGTTGGTCCGAGTAGAATTTATTCCTTTGATCATGAGTGGTCGGATCTTGGTATGGTGGAGTCAGCATGCAGGGTTCCTGTGTTTCTATGTAGTCAGTCCAGTCCTCTGTATGATTATCATGTTTTGAAAAGGGTGTTGTCATGGTCAATTCAAGATGATGATTGTTCATTAGTGTTCTAGGGCAGGGTCGATGAAAGAGGTGAAGAAGTGTTCAATTTGATCTTGTGGTTATCATCTCCCATAAATGAAGGATTGACATTCACCGAATAAGAAGGATGAATTGTATGATCGGCGTAGAGAGGATTGATATATGAAGAAGTGGAGACCTCAGTCGGTTGTTGGTTTGTCAGGTCCAAAAACAAAGGGTTGTCATTCATGAAGCAAATCGGATTTGTGGAGAGTGTTGGTGTTTGAGAGTCTCTTGTTGAAGTTGGAGGAGGTGTTTTGCGTCAAACCGATTCGTTTTCATAGTACAACACTGATGGATCTTCTGATAAATGTTCGGTCATTTTTGAAAGAGTTGAAAGAAATGATGGGTTGGATCTGCAATTTGGAAAAAGTTCCATGATGAGGTTTAAATCAAGAAAGAGAGAGATAATTGCATGGGATAGTCAAAAGAATTTTTATCAAATGTGCGGCTTTTGATCTTTTGGTATCGGTTCACGTACACCAATGCAAATACAAATCAAACCTCGGGTTCACCAACTCACACAATGAAGCTGTAAGAGTTCGACTATTATCTTTTCAATTTTAGTTGGTGATAAATCAATCTTGGCAAAAATTTAGCGAGCTGTTAGGTGCCAAAATTTTCTTAAAGACTGTCCCGAGTTCGTACGACTAGTTGCATCTACTTTCAGCCCGTATAGATGTAAGTACGGATCGTAAAACGGCTACCCGTGTTACTTAAGGATGGAGCCTTACGTAGTGTCCTTTAAACCACCCACTCTACTAAGGAAGTCCAGATCGTAAAACGGCTACCCGTATTCCTCACTGAGAAGTAGCTAATCATTTTTAAAATCAATAGTCTATATGAAAATCTTGGCTTGGCTTTATCCTAGTGTGCGTCTCTATCCTCGCTGCAAGATAAAATCAAACAATGTCGGGGTTGCTCTCCCGCAAGAATTCTTGATTTTATGGGTTTTTAAGATCGGCTATATTTAGCAGTCCAAATTTTAGTTAGGTGATCATTGAAGAATTTATATGAGCACAAGTATACGTCTACCGTCCAGTCCTAATTTCCTTTAAAATTATGTGATAAAACAAGAGGAAGGAGTTCGGGAAAAGTTGATGCACACGAAAACAATGATGTATGCTCAGTTAGAAGATTTGCAGTGCCTCCTCGCAATCTCCATGTGGGATGCAATACAGAATTGAAAAGTTATTCTAAGTGAATGCAAGCCAATGAAAACCACACATAGGCAGAAAGTTCTATTAACGGGAAAGAATTGAGTTAAATTTTTGGCAAAATTGAACGATCTAATGTGCGTCTCAATTAAAGTGCAGTGCGGCTTTTAGATCCTACGATCATAATCAAAAATGTAAATTCTCTAAGAGCCGTATGTGCAGGTCTATCCTAATCGCCACTCAAGTCAGGCCCCACCCTCACCGGAGAGTGAAACAGGCCACGACACACCACAGAAAAGTTCAAGGTCTTTTTACATTCTCGAGAGTCCAAACGGGCACCGCTGTAAATGAACAATTAAATAAAATTGCAGAAATTAAAAACCTAGACTCTATACTCTCTCATGACTCAACTCGATCTTAAATTAATTACGTCTTTTTCGGATGTCGGTGAAGATGCTTCCGTTTCTTGAAAAACCGCTCCAAGTACGCCGGGAGCATAAAATGGGCAAAGTTTGCAATTTTCCACAAGATAATTAATTATTAATTAACCATCAATCACAAAAATAACCATAATAAGTCAAATAATAGAGGATTAATGGAAGAACATCATGCTATTCTTTGGATAATTAAATAATGCAAGGTAGAGGTCTAAAATGAAGAGGAACGACATGGGTGTTTCTGCAAAATAATATAAAACGTGCAGGGGAGCCTAAGTGTAATTACCGAAAGAGAAGGGGAGTTTCTTGCAAAATTGCCCGTGGGGGCATGTGCCCTCTGGCTGTCTGGATTGGATGGCGAGTAAGAAATACTTCAAGGGTCTCTTTATAAATATTCCAAGGGGTCACGTACGACTGCTACTGAATCAAAGAACCCCTATGGTGCCTTTTGTAATTTCCCCAGATGGTCACGTGCGGAGTACGTGACGGGGACTTTGGCTGATGCGTGCTGGCATAGTTCCCTCCGCATGTGCTCCTCACGTGGGAGGGCCTCGGGCTCCATGCCCGGCAGCGGTGACGATGGTGAGGCGGAAGGGAGGGTCGGCCGAGGCAAGGCTCCGCCACCGGTGGAGGTCCAGCGAGGGGTTTCTGGCGATGTCTTGTGAAGGTGGAGCAGCGTTTGTCGAAGACGGGGTGGAATAGCGGAGCGTTGTCGGTGGCAGTCGTCGTTGTCGTTGGACATAGGCGTTTGTCGGAGGAGAGGACGGCTTTGCTGAAGTCTGGAGTCGAGGCAGAGGTGGTCGATGAAGATCGGAGCTGGAGCTTAGGTGGCGTTGTCGGAGGTGGTAACGTCGGCGTTGTTGGCGAAGATGTCGGAGGATGACCGACAGAAGTCGTGGAAGAGTCGTTGGTCGTAGGCTCGACGCAACAACGGAGCACAACAACAGGCTCAAGGCTGTTCTACGACGGCCTTTGGGAAACCAGATCTCGTCGAGGAAGAGCGGAGGCGACCGAGCTGTCACCACGGCCCTCCGGGAGTTCGATGCAATCGGTGGATAAGGAGTCGTGAGGGGGGGCGGTTGAGGTCCGTTAAATAGGAGAGGGAGGTGGCCATATATGGTTGCGGAGGTGGGTTAGGCGGCGGAGGTTGCGTAGGCCGTTGGCGGAGCGGCTGTTGCGGAGGCACTGGTGTCGCGGTCAAAGGCAGCGGTTGCGATGTTGGGGGTTCTTGGAGGTTGAAGATGACGAGCGTGGGCCGTCCGATCGGCCGAGATCGGACGACCCCCAGATGGGCTACGTAGCAGCTCAGGATGGAAGGGGCGAGGCACGTGCGTTGCACGTACCTCGGAGGCACGTGCCGCACACGTGCGTGCTCCCTTTTATTTATTTATTTATTTTTTTTAATTATATATATATATATTTGAAAAAACCGAATAAATAATGGGGGCAAAAAACGCTGACACGTGGCGGCCCCAGGGGCGGCCACGTGTCAGCACCAGAAAAATCCGATAATTTAATACTTTGTAAAATGTGAAAAAAATAGCAAATGACCTCGGATCGAAAAAGTTACTTCACGAAAATTGCTCGTCTCGATGCGATCTACGACTTTCATGCACATCAAAACCAAAATCGATCAATTGCACAAAGTGAATTTTTGGGGTTTCCCATGTACATAGAATACCTTGATTTTTGGGTTTTGTAATTTTTATATCATTTTTAAACCAGATAAAAATTCGGAAAAAATATGGTAAAGTCAAAGATAGATAATTACACCTTAATCTATTTTTTTTTGCTTTTTTTATTAATTAAGAATATATGTACATAAAATGTAAGGTCAAAAACCGCTAAAGTATACAATGTAGAAAAGAGGCCCAAAACCCAACTTTCACATATGAGCTCTGATTCACTTGAACTTAGTCTTGTTTTAAAGGTAATTGAATGTACAGTAGTTCAAAAGTGAGTAGGATCAAATCGAACACTGGATGGGAAAGATATGTGACTCTTAGTCTGGAAATCCTGAAACCAGGGTTTGGATTTTTGGTCCACTTATTTGGTTTAGTGATTTTTTTATATTTTTCATTTATTCTTGTTAGTGACATGTACATAGTGGAGTGGTTATGGGTTATTCAGAGTTAGCATGAATGAGTTAAAAATCAGGGAAGTCAGGCTATTTGCAGGTCAATTTTGGCTGAGATTTTTAGCTTCTTATCTTGTGCAAACATAATGGATAAAATGCAATTCTTATAAAAACATGCATGAATGCTAATTATGCAGAATAGATGCAGATATGATGTTGATTTTGAGGGATTTGAGCTTAATAAATGAGATTTAGAGTGATGAACCTGAGATTCATCACACACACACTTTGTACCTTCACTCAGCCTGAAATAAAGATTGGGGTTATTCTTTGCCAAATAGAATTTCCAATTTTATATTGATTTTTCATCAATTTGTTTATCAATCCCGATTTTAAGTTAGATGACCACTTGATTAGTCCAACACACAGGGCACGCTTATCATCTAGTCTCAATTTACTTTAATCCTAAGTTATAAAACCAAGGGGGAAGGAGCCGAGAAAAGCCGATGCACGATAAAATAATGATGTATGCCAAGTTTAGAAGACTTACAATGATCCTCATGCTCTACATACGGGATGCAAATAGAAGTTTATAATAATGAATGCAATCGATGAAAAGCTGCTCCTAGACAAGCGGCTTTATTAGCGAGTGAAGAACAAGCTTAAATTTGGCTAAAGTTCTACAGTCAAAGTGTGTATTTTAATGGTGAAGTGTGGTCCTAAATATTACAAGCACAAACAAACTTAAGAAAGCTCTAAGAGCCGCGAGTGCATGTTCTATCCTACATCAAACAACCTCACAACACAGGGAGTTTTTTTCTTTATTTAGTTACACACATGAGAACCTAAACGGAAACCTCTTTAAATGATTTTTTTTACAAATTCCCTCAAAACCACTCGGTTCAATTCACTGCGGGTTCTTCGGATCGCCTGACGAGCCGCCTAAGATGCCTCATGTTCCTCGCACAAAATAAAGATAATGGTCAAACAGAATGACACAGAACAAAGCAAATAAATGACAACAAAGAAAATGCTAGAAATAAGTAAAGAGTTATTCACAAGAAAAACTAGGGATCAGACTACATAGGGATGGAAAACCTAAAATCTAGATGTTCTAAAAATTAACCTAAGTCATGCCTCCTCGGCAACGATGCCATTTGAATAAGCTGGTGTTCATCCTCTTAATTTAACTGAATTAACGATTAAAATAAATGTGTTCGTTGCAGTCATACAAAATTGGATTTATCAAAAACCACTTTAATTAATAACAAACTGTAATTTTTATTTTACTTGGGCAAGTCCAAGGTCGAACTCAGGGAGGCAACTTTCTCCTTAGATTTATTTTTAGTCTATCCAGATACTAGTTTTCAGAGAGGAATATTTTTTGTATTTTTTATGGCATTAATGAATGCAATTTAGTTCAGACCAAATTCGAGGATTAAATTGTAAAGTACGATCAAATTAAGTCCACAAATTATCAAACTTAGTCAGAATGTGAAATGTGATGAAATTAATATACTGCATTATTTTTGGAATTTTACGACTCGATATGAATTAACTACAAACTAAATATGAATGTACGATGGTTTTCGCAAAAATAATTTTAATAAATACCAAATTAAATTATTTTCAAAGATTAAAATTATCCTAGCTACTTCTATGTGAGATGAACCCAGAAAAATTACTAGTCCTCAGAAATAATTAACTTCTAACTTATTAAAAATCAATTAAGCAAAACACACATTAATTTATCTAGACCTCAATGTGCGTGCAAATGCGATGACTTTTGGATACAAAATAAAACTACTCAAACTCTACTTACTATGAATTGTTTTGCAATTTTTGGAGCAATACTTAATTTAATATCATGTTTAGAACATCTAGTGGGTAAAATATGCAATATTTTACCGAATAAATTATACTAAATAAATCAATGCTCACAAAAATATAACACTTCTTCACAATGATAGAGCAGATATTGTTTCCTTCCTCTTGGCTGACACACGGCCATGGGTTGTTGATGAAGTCTCTGCTGGCAGTGGAGTGCTCTGGGTCGATTGTGGAGACGGAGCTTGGAGACGAGCTCTGTGGTGAGCTCACGGCCAGAGGAGGTGCACACGGAGCAAGGTATGGTGCGGGGGAGGTTTTGTCGCTCGAAGGGGGAAGGAGATGGTGGAGATGATTGAGAAACAGGGGAAAAGGTTTGGATTAGTGGAATAGAGGAAAAGAAGACCGATCCGGGGGGGGGGGGTGAGGGAGGGGGAGAGAGAGAAGAGGGGAAGAAGGAAAGGGAGATTACTTGAGGTTTGTCGGAGGGCATAACCAAAGCTGATTCTTGATCTTTGCCTCAAGAGGTCGACATATAGCCTCGAAGCTGGGCGATCTTCTTGTTGATGAATACACAACAAAGGAGCAAGCCGTTCCCTTGGATCTCGTCGGATATCAACTTGTAGTCATCGTCACTCACACCGAGAGTCTACTCACTGTCACCGAAGTGGGTCGTTTGATGGGCTCACCCTCTCTCGTATCGACGAATGATCGAAAATGATAGAGGAGGAGGGCTTTTATTGGCACTTGAAGAAGGAGCGAATGATGCGGAGGGAATGGGCAAGTGCAGGTCATGGTGGAAGGGCACCGTGGGGAAGCGTACACAAGTGGAGTTGGTTGTTGGCGGTTGCGGGAGGAAATGGAGAGAGAGGCACACACACAGAGAGAGAGAGTACGGAGGGGGACACCACCACACGCAACGGGGCAGACAGTTGCGCGGAGCTGGTTGCACCCTAAGCGGAGGATGCAGGCACATGCGTGCGTATCGTGGGAGGAGGCGGAGATGTGGTCACGTGCCTAACACGTGATCGGGAGAAGGAGGTGCCACGTGGCGCGCCCAGGAGCGGGCTTATGTTTTATTATTTAAAATAATTAAATAAATAATTAACTAATTAAAATAAATTACTTAAAATGATTAAAATAAAATAAAATAAGTAAAAAATAATTAAAATGGGTGACACGGGCGGCTCCAGGAGCGGCCACATGTCGCTCCCAGAAAAATCTAAATTTAAATTGAAAGAAAAATAAAAAAGAAATATCAAAAAAGTTTAAATCAAAAAGTGGTCTACACAAAAGTTGCTCGTCTCGACGAGTTCTACAACTTCCATGAAGGATCGAAAATCAAAGGAAGTGATATGTACAAAAAGTATTTTTTGGGTATCGTTTGGATATAAAATACCTCATTTTTATCTTTTGCAAACTTTTTTATCATTTTTAATTCGAGAAAAATCAAAATAAAGTAAGAAAAAATATGAAAGAAATATGTACAATTTAATCTAATTTTTTAAATTTTTAATCATTAAGAAAAAAATAAAAAGATAAAATGAACGGTATTTTAGTCAATATGAACAATATAGAATAGGGGCCCGAAACTCAAGTTTCACATACAATCTCTGATTTTTACGAAATTAGTCTTGTTTTGAAGGTCTTTTAATGTATATTACTTTAAAAGTGAGTAGACCTAAATCAGATACTATATGAGAGAGAGATATGTGCATTTTAAGGTTTTTAATCTCAAACTTGGATTTGGATTTTATTGGTCAATTTTACAAGTGAGTATTTTTTTATTTTTCCTTTATTAATGTTTGTAATATATACACTATAAAGTTGATTTTATTAGATTTGTAGTTAGTATAAAATATACAAATAGGTAATTTTGACTAATATACAGGTGAATATTTACAAGTTAATTTGGGTCCTTTTGCAAATATGAATATTAAAATACATATATTATTTACACACGCATGAATGATAATTATGCAATATAAGTGGAAATATGTATCTAATTGCTCCGTAACAAATCTCTATTTTCAACTTTTAGAGTGATGAATCACATGTTCATCAATAGATCAAGAGCGTGAAATCTACTAGACGAAGAACAAACTCAATCTTGATGAGTTGATGCTTATGTGAAAAAGAATCTAAGAAGCTCAAAGAATTTCAAGGTTATGGAACTCCATCTCAAGATCAAGGATCTCAAGCTAAAGAAGAAGGAGAAGTCTTTTCTTTTATTGAGTCTCGCAACCTGTAGTTGTCTTAAAATGTAAGAGACCTCAAATCATGCATATTGTATTTCAGCCCTTTGACTTTGACTTTCAAGTCAAAGATTCAAGCTGATCAATCAACCATGTATACATGATCGATCAATCTCTTTTTTTGATCAATCAGTATTAGAATCCCAACAACTTTATTTATGATCGATCATCTTTTGCTTTTGAGAGATCACCTAAATCCACATGTTCGATGAACTTTGTATCTTGGTCGATCATATTCCATTTTAAGAATATTTTTAAAGGTTATTTCATTCATAATTTTTTCACAACATCTAATTTTTTAGAGTCAACGTCTATGGGATCCTAAAACCTATAAATAGGACCACTTACCTCATTCTACAATGCTCAAGGATCAACAAACCCTTATCTCTCTCTCTCCTTTCCACTCTATACTATAAGAGAAAGATTCAAGAGGTTATTTTCTGCTACATTCTTCATTACAACTGCTCTGGTTCACTGCGATCGATTATTATGAGCATGTTCCTCACTATATAAGATTGTTGTAGTTTTGCCTCTTATTATTCATTGCATATTTACTTTAATATTGAGCTTATTCGGTTTGTTTACCAGTATACAGTTCAGTTGACCACATAATCAACTCAGGTTGTAATATGGTTGGGTTGCCTGTGTAAGCAACTCAGATTAGTGGAAGACCCATGTGGGTCAGGTTGGAAGCTCGAGTTGGGAGATCTAGATCATGATTTTTATCCAGTATGGTTTCCATGTTAAATACATGTGCACTTGAGTTTTGGTTGTTCATCTATGATTGAAAGTGCTACATAACACTATGCTTGTTTGAGAATATTGTGATTGCAGCGATACATGTCATCTAGTTCGATCCACCCCTACCAATCAACCGACATTTGTGCGAGATACAAAAAAACTAATAGAAGGTAGCGTGGCTTTATGATTGCAGCAAAACGGAAGGAGGAGCGCCATGGTGATGTTCGCATATGTTGTTGGTTGTAGCTTTAATCACATATAGAGAAAGGGGGGAGGTTTGGCACCATGATCAGTGAAGGAGGTGTCACATGCTATTATGCGCATCAACAGATTGGGAGACCAAGGTGATCATCCATGGTGAGGAGAAGGGGTGGCGGGTGAAGGATGTTGCAACACCCACAACATTAGTGGTGTCGACCATGGCTGTGCATGGCTATTGGGAAAAGAGGAAGCTGTTGTGTGTGCATAAAGGAGAGAGGCAACATCGACCATGGCTAATGCACACACATCACTTGCACAAGGTGAAAGAGGAGAAGGGTTGGAGCACGCCTCTCTTAAGGAGAAGAGGAGAGAGGGGTGGCTAGAGCCCTGACAAGGGAGAGGAAAGGTGGGAAAGGGAGGGGGCTACTGCATTCTATTGGGATATGAAAAGATAGTTGTTGGATCTTGTGATCCAACGACTAACATGATTGTAGGGAATATCAAGGTGAGAGGTTGCTCTAAATGATTAGGATTGGTATGTACATATTTACACCCTTCTTTCTTTTATTTTCTTTTTTCAAATTATTCTTTTATTTTGGATTAAATAATTATTAAATATACAGTATTAATAATTAGAGTTAGTATGTCAATATGAGAATTAGTTGGCATTTAATGTATTTTACCAAAGATGTTAGACAAAAGAATAAAGGAGATGAATCATGGATTCATCAAGCTTCCATTTATCAAAGCCATAGAGTATGTGACCAATCTTCATAGATTTGCGAAGAGTCAATTATCACCCAAGAAGACGGGTAAGAAATGATCAAGAAATGAATTTCATTTAATTACTATGGCAAGTTCATTGGTGATGAGTCAGAAGATCAAAAGCCATAAAATTAAAGCAATTAACTAGGTGTTTTTTGTGAAATTGAGGATATTGAAATTACTTATGTTCGGACAGACGACGACTCTACTCTTAACATCCAACAATCTTTACACCAATGTATGCACGCACGATTGACTTTGTGTTTGAATGCATAGGTTGGTTCCTGTGACCCATAGATTCGTCCGATCACTTTCTATATAAAAAAAAGTATCATCAAAACCTCAAGCCAAGCCTAATTTTATTTCCAAACTGATATAGTACCTTAGGTATCCTCATTCCTTGTCTTTTTGCTTTGATTTTACGAAAAAAGTGAAAAAAGTGACGTTTACACCCAATAATGGTCTCATAAAGAATTTTAGAAATCAGATAAAGATGGTAAGCAATGTCCATGTCATTGTTCAAAAATGTCAAGATATCGTGTTTATATTTACAGAACTCAATTAGCATACCTAAAAAATTATATATATATATATATATATATATAGTGAAAAGGGACGCTGCTGCATGTAGCAGCCAACGTGGCTACTACATGTGGCAGTTTCCCCAAAATTTTTTATTTTTTTTTCAAAATTAAACCATGAATATTCATCTATATGCCCCTCCTACATTGTATTAAAATTTCATCAAAAACAAAGACTCCTATGCCCTCCATCTAGACATGGTCGATTATAGCAAATTTTAAACCGTTAAAAATTACATGTTCTAGATGGAGGGCATAGGAGTCTTTGTTTTTGACGAAATTTTAATACAATGTAGGAGGGATATATAGATGAATATTCATGGTTTAATTTTGAAAAAAAAATAAAAAAATTTGGGGAAACTGCCACATGTAGCAGCCACGTTGGCTGCTACATGCAGCAGCGTCCCGGACCTCATATATATATATATATATATATATATATATATATATATATATATATATAGACAAACACACACATTTTCCCATATATATAGGTGGGGGATTTTCTGAAATTTTAAAAGCCACTGCAAGTTTAGTAAAAACTCAGTAACAGTTTTGTAAAAGTATAAACTGCACGTTGTAAAATTTTTTTTGTAAAATATAGCATCTAAATTTAAATCAACATTTCTATCCAATATAATAATATTTTCATAATTTTATTTCACTATACATGTTGTGTTAATATTCATTGTTATATGTATGAAATAAGAAATTGTAAAATATATTGGAAAGATGCCTAAATTGAGGGTGGCTCACCATATATATGGTAAGACCCCGCCTCATTTGAAGTTTCTCCTATATATATATCAAATGAGGCGGGGTCTCACCATATATATGGTGAGCCACCCTCAATTTAGGCATCTTTCCAATATATTTTACAATTTCTTGTTTCATACATATAACAATGAATATTAAATCAACATGTATAGTGAAATAAAATTATGAAAATATTATTATATTGGTGGAAATGTTAATTTAAATTTAGAAGCTATATTTTACAAAATTAATTTTTTTACAATGTGCAGTTTATACTTTTACAAAACTGTTACAGAGTTTTTACTAAATTCACAGTGGCCTTTACAATTTCAGAATAGCCCCCACCTCATTTGAAAGGTCCCATACACACACACATACATACATATACATATGCATGCATACATACATACATATATGAGATTAATGGGGTTACCTCTTGCGGGCAGCCAACAATGGCTGCCCCCGCACCGTTTCGGTGTTTTTTATTTTTTTTGAAAAATATCGCTGTGTATATTCATCCCTATATCCCTCCTATATGCCATTCGAATTTCGTCAGAAACAGAGACTCCTACGGCCTCCATCGAGATGGTGTCGATTTAAAAAATCCTATTACCGTTAAAAAAAGACTGTCTAGATGGAGGCAGAGGAGCCTATGTTTTTGACGAAATTCGAATAGCATATAGGAGGGATATAGGGATGAATATACCTGGTGATATTATTCAAAAATAAAAATAAAAAAAGAGCCTAAACGACGCGGGGCAACCATGTTGGCAGCCCGCAAGGGGTAGCCCCATTAATCTCTCTCTCTCTCTCTCTCTCTATATATATATATATATATATGGGTTAAATGGGGCTGCCCCATGGGGGAGCTAACTTGGCTACCCCGCGTCATTTCACCCGTTTTTTTATTTTTTTTTTGAAAATTTATTCCGTGGAATTTCATCACTATATCTCTATATTATGTCATTAAAATTTCATGTGAAACAGAGACTCCTACGGCCTCCATCCAGACAGTCATTTTTTAACGGTAATAGAATTGCTAAAAACGACTCCGTCTGGATGGAGGCCGTAGGAATCTTTGTTTCACACGAAATTTTAATGACATAATATAGGGATATATTGATGAAAATTCACGGAAGAAATTTTCAAAAAAAATAAAAAAAATTGGTGAAATGACGCGGGCAACCCCATTTTACCCTATATATACAGGGGGCAGGGAGCATGCACCCTGGGGTGTAGAAAACTCCCTGCACCCACACCATTTTTCGACTATTTTTTTTTGAAATAAAAGTTGGGGGGATTTACTTAATATGTTAAGGGGAATATGTGTTTCAAGTTTCATGCAAAACAAACATTCGTAACTTGTTCATCCAGACAGGGTCGATTTTAGCAATTTTGAGACCGTTAAAATTTGGTAATCTTGATGATAGAAGTCTCGAATTAAGTTGAATTTGGAATGACAACATGGTGATACATGGTGATCTAAATCCCCCAAGGTTTCATTTCAAAAAAATCAAAAAATAATGAAAAATTAGGCTGGGTGTAGGGAGTTACCCGCACCCATCGAGGTAGGCTCCTTTTTCCTATATATATATATATATATATATATATATTCAAATCCATAACTTGCCCATGTTGTCAGTTAATTGTGATCTAATTAACAACTTCTTTCTTGTTTCCATTCTTAACATCGATCCCTTCACCCCCACACTCGTGTATACTCTACTTAAACATGCAACAAAAAAATAACACATAATAATTACCTTTGAACAAAACATACCTCATTCCAACCTTCCAGGATTTAATCATCATATACATTTTCATAGTGTCACCTCAATATCAAGCACGCATATGAACACTTCAACATATGTACAAACTAATAAAAATTAAAGGGGTGTAATATATGGTTTCCTAGACTGATTGTTTTAATTTCGTATACAAAATAGACTAGCAATAAACTACAAACATTAAATCCAAAGAAATTTAAGAGATCGCAGTGCTAGGTACTTGCATGAGGAGCATTCTTCATTATAGAGGGGTACAAGATTATCGATAAACATATTGGATATATGTGATGCATGACATATAGTATCGGGATGACGGATCAATAAGATCATCAGGATGTGAGATCTCAATAAACAGTAACAATAAATCATTAAGTAGGAGAGAATGATCAAGTACATACCTTTCCTTGATGATACCATGAAGTAGCAACAACAAGATTGCTGAAATGTGGGAGTAGCACGGATTGTCGACAACTGAGCAACGACAAGGAGAAGGGTAAGGGACATAAATTTAATCGAATCGGTTGCATGATGCAGGCAAGTGGTCTTCTTGAAAGTAAGGCATTTCTAATAATGGGCTAATGATGTAATAGGTATTACAAGAGAGGTGATGTAATTATCATTTTTTGCAATTTTGATTTCCAAAATCAAACCTTGTGGATTACATCTTCGAATAAAGCTCCACATACCCTCCAAATTTTGCACAAATCCGGAGGCATTTGCTATTTTATCTTAATGATTAAAAAAGTCCATATTTTTTAAAATGATATTTAAGTTGCTTAGATATTAACCGGATCTTTGATCATTAAAATAATATAGTAAATACTCTCGGATTTGAATGAAATTTGAAAGATATTGGAACATTAGTCAAAGGTATAATCTATATATAATGTTAGATTTTAAAAATCAAAATTGCAAAAAACAAAATAATAATTTGAGCACCTATGCTGGAATATTACAGCAGTGGATCCTCTTCCACCGGGTGCGTGCTACTGCTACATCCGTTTAAAATACTCATCCATTCCTAACTAGTCAACAATGCCGTCGCCATGTGGAAAGATACTTTTATTAGGAGAAAGGTACCATCAGCGACCATTTCCTGATGGAGACAGAGCACATTTACAAATAATTTTTGTTTGATCTGCTGAGATATATATGGTTACTTATGGACCTTTCAAATTACCGAAAGGTAATTAAGCAGCAGTAAATTCTGAACCCTTCTCAACAGAAGATAAGGTCGGGGGTTTGTGGTCAGTACTTGTAGTCTCTACGGAGATGGCAATCATATCCTACAGCCAACCGAAGGAGACTGCTTCTAAACACAAATACACACAGACGGATCAAGAGGAGAGCGTGGAGGGGCACATGCCCCTCTAGATTTTAGGTAATCTTCCTTGTATTATTGTTATATATGTTAAATACATAATATTAATTTAATTTTTATATACTAATCTAATTTATAAAAATTTTAAAAAAATTTAAAAATGGTAACACGATCATCTATTTCTACAATTTTCTCATTCCCATTCTTTCATCTGTGAAGATCTTTCTGTCACATATTCTCTTTACACATCTCTCTTTCTATCTTTCTCCCTCGTCTATCTCTTTCCCTCTCTCGATCAAAAAAGAAGTGTACCATACTTTATTTTATGATTCTATTTCTTTATAAAGTCTCTATTTTCAGTGATGTCATCTAAATATGTTTGAGTTTGTATTGATTGTGTACTAGTGACAACACATTGAATTTTTGAAGCTTTATTTATTGAAACAAGTTTCAAAATCTTACTACACTAATTATTTAGTCAAAAATTTCATCATTACAATAAATTACAGTTGAACTAATAAATAATGGGACCCAAAACAATTAACTATCGATTGCTTCTATTATCAAGAACTTTTTGTTGTCATAAAGTATGATATATTTTATATATAAATCACCTGACGTTATGTAGAATATATAATCCATAATTAGATTAGTAATAACAAATATATCATTGCCACAAATCTTTATCTACCCTACATTTAGCAATGAATGTTATACGTATCTATAGTCGATAAAATGTTGATATCGTTAAAAATCGGATGCCCTAAATTATTGTTAACAACGGTTTTTATAGCATTATGTTAATAGAAATTACTTGTACACTATATACTAAGCTATTGTACTATATATTCAACTTAATTTAAAAAGAAAAATATTTCCTTACCACAACATATACTTGACTTGTGGCAATGAAAACTTACCACAACATTGACCTAAAAAAAGTATCTCGCTTGTGGCAATCTAAATTTCGTTGTTGCAAGTTAAAAAAAATCCATCCTCACACTTTGATTTATTTTGACTCTATGAATTTTGATGTATCTAATGTCCGTGATTATATATATATATATATATATGGGAAAAAGGAGCCTACCTCGGCGGGTGCAGGTAACTTCCTATACTGGGCCTAATTTTTCATTATTTTTTTATTTTTTTTGAAATGAAACCTTGAGGGATTTAGATCACCATGTATCACCATGTTGTCATTCCAAGTTCAACTTAATTCGAGACTTCTATCATCTCCATCAAGACTACCAAATTTTAACGGTCTCAGAATTGCTGAAATCGACCCTGTCTAGATGAACATGTTAGGAATGTTTGTTTTGAATGAAATTTGAAACACATATTCCCATTAACATATTAAGTAAATCCCCCCAACTTTTATTACAAAAAAATAAAAAAATAGTCGAAAAATGGGGTGAGTGCAGGGAGTTTTCTACACCCCCAGAGTGCAGGCTCCCTGCCCCCTATATATATATGTATGTATGTATGTATGTATGTAATTACGATGAAGAGGTTTTCTAAAATAGAAGCCCAAATCTTATATGTGTCTCATATAAAACTAATAAAATAAGGAAGTTTAATCAAATTATATCCTTTTTTTTACAGTGGCTAAAACGTATTGATTTTGAATTTTGTATTTGAGGTTAAGATTTAATACAATATTCACCTATTAACTTTAGATTTTGCTTTATCAAAAAACCCATTGATTTTGAATTTTGTATTTGAGGTTAGGATTTAGGATAATAGGAACAACATATGTGTATCTGGATATTTATTTTCTATCTATATTTTGCACCTTTAGATAAACATATGTGAATGTGTACAATATAATTTGAAAGATTACGATTAGAAGATACAATTTGAAAAATCGCTGAATAATTAATTTAATTTATAATAAAAATATTACATTATTGATCAAATATACGAGGAGATTAATATGTATGGGATTCAGTTATTTTAATTTTTACTTTATTTTTATGATTTTTATTTTTTTAAGACTATATACAAGGAGGTAAAAAGAACATTTTCTTTTTATTTTGTCAAAAATAATTATTCACAGATAAAAATGATATATACAATTTAGAGTAGGCCCTATCTCTCTCTACTTGTTTTATTTGGCGATCAGGCCAATGCTGACCTTCTCTTGGGTTCAGGTCACTCTGTATTCATTCTAAATACCTCCTTCCTTTTTCTTTTCCTTTATTCTTTTATTTTTGTACAAATACATGCTAAATATATATAGTTAACATATGCATGGCATGATGCTTTGCCAAGATAAATAGATAAAATAAAAGAATAAAGAGTGAAAATCAGGAATTCATCAATAATATAGGGATATACTGTTGAAATTCTACGGAAGATAGGGCAGAAACGGTGTTGGAGTGGTTGTTCATAAAGATTTGAAGGATTATGTGGTTGAGGTGCAAAGATTTGGGGATCGGATTATTTTGCTTAAGTTGGTGCTTGAAGAAGAAATTCTGAATATCATCTTAGTTTATGCACCGCAAATTGGTTTAGATGAAAGGATTAAACAAGCTTTTTGGGAGGATCTGGATAAGATTTTACAAGGAATCCCACAAAGAGAGATGGTTTGCATAGGTGCAGATCTAAATGAACATGTGGGAAAAGATGTTTCAGGGTATGCAAGTGTGCATGGAGGACATGGTTTTGGGGATACAAACGAAGAAGGAAAAGTCATTCTGGATTTTGTAACTGCATATGATCTTTTCATAGCAAACAATCTTTTCAAGAAGATGGAGGAGCATTTAATTACTTATAAGAGTGGATCAACTAGAACACAGATAGATTACTTTGTGTTGAGGAGAAAAGATCGGTTGTGTTACAAAGATTGCAAAGTAATCCCTGGAGAGAGTTTGACAACCCAACATCGCTTGTTAGTCTTGGATTTAGAAATAAAAGTACTGGTAAAGAAAAGGAAGGTTCCTAAGATCACTAGAACTAAGTGGTGGAATCTTCCGCTGAAGCAATCAAGCTTCAGGGAGAAGGTTTTAGAAGACTTATCTTGGGATTGTAGCGGTAGTGTAAACGAGATGTGGGAGGCAGTAGCATCGTGTATCCAAAAGGTAGCAAAAGAGATGCTAAGCGAGTCAAAAGGAGGAGCTCCGGGTCAAAAGGAGGCTTGGTGGTAAAAGAGCTTGCTTTAAAGTTATGTCTAAGGATAGAACAGAGGAAATTGTCACAGACTATAAAATAGCGAAGAAGGAAGAAAAGAAGGCTGTAAGCGAAGCTAAGTCAAAAGCTTATGAAGTTTTGTATAAAAATCTCAACTCTAAGGAGGGATAGAAGGATATATTCAGGTTGGCCAAAGCAAGAGAAAGAAAGACCAAAGACCTTTCTCAAGTGAGATGCATTAAGAACGAGGAAGGTCGCGTGCTTTTTACTCAGAAGGATATATAGACTAGATGGGAGTAGTACTTCAATAAACTTTTCATTGGAAAAGGAAATAGAGAGATCACTTTGGGTGATCTAGCTAGTAGTAAAAGTTACTTGAATCGTGCATGCTATAGACGAATACAAAGAAAAGAAGTAGATGAGGCTTTGAAGGTTATGAGACATGGGAAAGGTGTTGGACCGGATGACATCCTTGTAGAAGTATGGAAAGTTTTAGGTGAGTGTGGTTTGACTTGGCTTACGAATCTATTCAATGTTATTTGGCGAAGCAAGAAAATGCCCAAAGATTGGAGGAGGAGTATCGTGATGCCTCTTTATAAGAACAAAGGAGACATTCAAAATTGTTCAATTACAGAGGTATCAAGCTGATGAGTCACACTATGAAAATTTGGGAACGTGTGATCGAAAGAACATTGAGGCAAGTTTCCCAAGTAAAAGAAAACCAATTCGGATTCATGCCAGGTCGCTCAACTATTGAAGCCATCCATTTGCTGAGGAGAACAATGGAGATTTATAGAGCTAAAAGGAAGAATCTCCATATGATCTTTATTGATTTAGAGAAGGCTTATGATTCCGTCCCACGAGAGATACTGTGGAGAGTTTTGGAGAAGAGACAAGTACCTGTCCTATACATTAATCTCATAAAGGATATGTATGATAGAGCTTTATCTTGTGTAAGGACCCCGATGGGGAAGACTGACTATTTTGATATCAACATTGGTTTACATCAAGGTTTAGCTTTGAGTCCTTTTCTTTTTATTTTGATTATGGACGAGTTGACAAGTCACATTCAGGATGAGTTACCTTGGTGTATGTTATTTGCTGATGATATTGTGTTGATTGACGAGACTAGAGATGGAGTAAATGAGAAGTTTGAGGTTTGGAGACATGCATTGGAGACAAGGTTTTCGTATAAATAGGGCTAAGATGGAATATATGGAATGCACCTTTAATGGAAGCAATTGTGAAGGAATCGAGGTGAAGATTGGTGACGATAACATTCAGAAGAGAGATTCTTTTATATATCTGGGATCTATTTTGCAACATGATGGGGAAATTGATGGAGATGTTACTAATAGAATAAATGCAGGCTGGCTAAAGTGGAGAGGAGCCTCCGTTGTTCTCTGTGATAAAAAAATTCCTTTAAAAATTAAAGGAAAGTTTTACAAAGCAGCCGTGATACTTGCTATGCTTTATGGTTCTGAATGTTGGCCTGTGAACCATAGACACGTGCAGAGAATGGTTGTAGCAGAAATGAAAATTCTAAGATGGATGTGTGGACATACACGTAAAGATCGGATTCGGAATGATGCAATCAGAAAGAAAGTTGGTGTAGCTCCGATCGAGGATAAGATGCGAGAAAACCGCTAAGATGGTTTAGTCATTTGCAAAGAAGGTCAACTGATGCACCGGTTAGAAGATGCGAGTGTTGGGATGTTGAGCCGGCTAAGAGAAGACGAGGATGGCCCAAGAAGTGTTGGAAAGAGACTATACGAAGGGATCTTAGTTTTTTGGATATAAGTCCGAGATTGACCCAAGATAGATCTGAATGGAGGCGAAGAATCCATGTAGCCGACCCTACTTAATTGTGGGAAAAGACTTTGTTGTTGTTGTTGTTTGTTTGTTGTTGTGTCAACTCCCAAATGCAGACCTCCTCAAAGCGGGATTTGAATGCTAGCCTTTTGGATGGTAGGCACACTTCTCTACCACGGTTAAAATCACGAATTGAAGTTTATAATTAAATGTCCAACTAAGCTCATCTGAACTCAATTCTATGTTTGAATACTGTTAGGGACCAACATGTTTCTCAAATACGAATTTGAGTGAAAAATAACAGGCAACCCATTTTTCGTGGGAATTGTAGGAAAATTAGTCAGTCATATATGATGATTATGATCTATGAGACTTTGCGCATGCAAATGGAGTGGTTTTAGCTTTATCAGATATTGTGCGTTGTGTTTATCAGCTTATTATCTAACGATTGCAAAATCCAATGCAGATCTTATGCGACCTTTCTGGCTTTCATCATAAATGGCGACTTCGACTACATCACTTCCCCATCGACCTGATTGCATCCACTGTTTCTGTTTTCTTCTTCCTTTTTTTCCAATCCTATGTTATTCAGCTGTTATAGTTTACTGCATTCTCTGTTGGTGTGAAACTCCCTATATGTACTGCAAGAACAGAACAGCTCTCTACATTGCACTAATGAACATGACGAACAGAACAGCTCTAAATCCAGTGTTCCCATGACGAACCACTTTCTTCGCATTTTTTCCATATTAATGAACATAATATCACTGCTTCACTCCTTGGGCTGATAATAATATATGCCAATTTTATTTTTTTTCTCATTGCTTTGATTTAATGCTATATATTGCAAATGGTGGAGTTCCCGAGGATTTTTCTCTGTAAAAAACCGCTCTTACAGATTGAATCATGGCATTATATATGGTATGGTTGTCACAAAATCCATGTGTCTGAACACAATCCTATGTTGTTATCCCTTTTTGTTTGCAAAATGCAATATACATCTGGATCAAAATGATTTTCATATTTTGAACTGTTCATGTGTACAAGTTTAATCCACGAGTTTTGCAATCAGGTCAGATTTTTGCAATATGTTTGGAGGGATTTTTACCTGGCAGACCCTATAAACTTTGCTAATTACCTCCACGATCTTTGAAACAACCTAATTCCTCCCTCGACCCCGTAAACTTATCAACTCTTACCCCATGAACCCTCCGGGTAATAGGTTTTAAGCCTGTGGAGGTTTTTGGGGTAATTTACATGGTCGATGGGGTAATTAGGTTGTGCAAAAGATCGTAGAGGCATTTTAAAACGTTTATAGGGTCTGTTGGGTAAAAATCCCATGTTAATATATCCAACCAACCACGAAACCCATTACTTTCACAGGTTATGTATGATCTGGATTTTCACATACATCTGATTTGTTTATGTTATGTATTAAGCTGCTTTTGGCGGTGCTTTCGAGCTGTACAACATCTTGGAAACTGAACATGGGAGCATAAATTATTTATGTGATATTTTGATGGGATTGTTGGAGGAGGACCAAATCTGCTCTGCTGGATAATCTATGGGTGGACTGATCAGGTGATTAGTTGAAAGATTAACTCATCGATTAAGAGTGGGTTTATCTTGTTCACCGAATTCTTACAATCTGTCTATCATTTCTTACAATCTGTCTATCATTGGTTAAGTGATAGTTTCTTTTACTATCAAATAACTTTGAAAATTAGTACACTTTATGCCTGGCATTGCTCTTTCTAATTGTTTACCAATCACATATTATGACCACAACAAATTATTGTAGTTGTGATGGATTGTGACAGTGAGAAACTTTGACTACTGATTGTGTTAGGATTAGAGTAAAATTAGGATTAGGAATCTTAATGAGATTGAACTCCTAACCTTAATAATATTGGAGTTGTATTCTATTTATAGTCCTAATAGAAATAGGACCACAAGAGTAAAAAAAGAATGGGAGAGAAGAGAAAAGAGAGATCGAGGGAATGGTAAGAGTTGTACTCGTTCTATCTTATGATTTTCTTCTCCGATGGTCGCAAGAGATGAGCGACCATCAAGATATTTGATTTCCATTTTTCTTTACGTGCTTTTATGTTGGTGGGTGATTGCGCATCTACATCCGTATTCGGTTGTTCGTTCCCATCAGATTGTTCCTTTTGCAATGAACTTTTGATCGTCACAAAGTAAAAAATATACTAAGGCCTTGTTCGTTTGGAGGATAAGGGGGAATGGAATAAGGGGAATAAGCACCCAACACGGTTCCCCGTGGTACGACTATTCCCCATTATTTCATCTTATTCACTCTTATTCCTATCTTTATCCCACCTTACCTACCGTTATTTCACCTTATTCTCCTTATTCTTATCCTCCAGCCGAACGGAGAATAGACCCTTATTCCCCTTATTCCCCATCCTTATTCCTGCTCATTCTCCTACCGAACGGGCCCTGATTATAAAATTCCATAAATACAACAAACAACAAATATTTCTGTTGTCAAAATAGTATCCACGAATACATTGTTGTTGTAATTTTTTTTTGCTTCACTACTTTTAGCAACAGATTTCGTATATTGTTTGAAATATTTGTATTATTTCATATTGTATTCTACTTATTAATTAATGATATTATCTTTGATATAAGTAGTTATATCTTGTACTTTTAACTAGTCGGAAAGTTTTAATTGCCTTAATTTTTGTCGAGCTTGTGGCAACAGAAATTCTATTACTATTATCGAAAGCTAGATATTTGTTAGCCACATGGAGTTTATTTTGTACTGTACTTGGGTTGTATTATTAGTAACAAAACTACATTACCATGTTCATGATTTTAAAATAAGTTAAATTTTGGACCAACTCAAAATTAAACTGAAAAAAGTGTCTTATTATCATCAATGCCAGATCCAAACAACAAGAAGCTGTCAACTAGCTGGTTACAATACACACTACATATCATCTTCTACGAGCAATAGAAGTTCCAGAATTGTCTTATATGAAAAGGCTCATTTAAAAAGATGATTCGATATAAGGTACAATAAGAGTTTCTCTTTTTTCTACTCGTCAATTTAAGATATGAGGAATAGATAAATAGTGTGGATGTGAATACTTATCTTTGAAGAGTATATCTTGAAATAAAGTTCAAAAGTGACAATATGTCGCTTGTAAAGGTTGTGGCGTGCGATTTATTTACTTTAACCCACACATATCGCATTCCTCCCATTTGACCATTAGGAGTCGAATGTGGCTTAGTGTTTTAATTGTCAACTTTGCAATATAAATCCTTTGTTTTGGTCATTTTATAAAATCGTCCGAGTAAGTAGTTCTATTTTGTTGTTTTAAGTTTTTAACTAGTCTTTTGGCCATTCCAATTAATTCTTAAGGTCCAAATATTTACCTATTAAAAAATTACATCCTTGTTTTTAATTATTTATGTTATCTGGTAAAAAGTATTCAACATTTAAATAAATTTTGGATATAACCACCTCTAAAATATAAGTAGAAATAAAAATGATTTTTTTATCATTTGTGCCCATCTGAGATATTGCAATATCAGTTATGTCTCATTTTTTTGAAATATATGTTGTGCCCTCGAGTTCTTGTCGTTCTATCACTTGTGCCCCTCAGGTTAGTTGCCGTCCATCTCCAATGTAAACAGATGTTAACTTTGGGGACACAAGGGGAATTAAATTTCAGAAAAGGTTGAAATGAATCCCCCTTCTCCCCCATGCTCTTCCTCTCCCACCTCAATAGCCACCTACCCTGTTGCTCCTCCCCCTCGTACTCCTCCTCCTCGGTCCGTTACACATCCCTCGTGCCCTCCTCCTCCACTTGTTGCACCTCCCCCATCCCACGTACCCTCCTCCTCTACCTACAACTCCTCCCCTGCACCCTTCTCCTCCACCCATTACTCTTCCCCTGCACCCTCCTCCCCTACGCCCCTCCTCCTCTGCATGTTTCTCCTCCCATGTGCCCCCTCCACCTTCGCTCCCGCCCCCTCCTCCTCTGCCCACTGCTCTCCCTAGCATCCTCCACCCGCCCTCTATGGGTGCTAGAGGATAGAACCCCCATCCAGCTCTAAAGACGTTTTGGCTAGTCATACTACTACGCAAGTTTTATGTACCAAGTGCATTCCATCCGAGATTGACGGACTCAGACTTGGAAGCTCTGATGTGTTCCGATTGGAGCTCAATAGACATGATGATGAGTACAACTACTAGTGGCCTCCTCGACAAAAGGTATACATCAGAAGTCTCTATCAGGTGCATCCTCTGGCAGTTGTGTGTGATGTTCGAGGAAGTCTGAGTATGAGCTCTAGCATGTCTGTGGGGGGTACCAGGGAAGTGACCTCATTTCATCACCTTTACTCTTTCATTTCGACCTTTAGTCTCTAGCTAAATGCATATATAATATCATTAATTTGTGAAAATAATCACTCAGTAATTCATTATAAATATTTTATAAAAGACTGTACAAAATATCATATTTGTTACCAAAATAAAATAATAAAGAAAAGAAAAGGAAAGGAAAAGAATGAGTTGTCAAAGACATTGAGTAACCCTATCCTTCAAGACCTAATCATCATAATGACTTGGTCGACAAGGAATAAAGTGGCTGGAGACATGGCAACCAATTATACCGAAAATACAACACATAAACCCTAATTTTATAGGACAATGATTACAATTTGGGACCTATTTTATTATATTCTTTTTAGAACTCAAATCAGTAAACTTTAAACATAAATATTGTACACAAAAATAAAGAAAATATAAAATTTATTTCACTCAAAAAATAATGCACAGTGTACCGAGACACACAAAATAAAATGCCACAAAGAAAATTTAGCAGACATGTATCTTCTCCTACAAATTCAAAATTGGACAAACTCACCTTTATTGTTCATAAAATAAAATTAGCTATTTAATGAAGGTAGTTTCATACAATTTGGAGTTAAGATGAAAAAGTTAGATTTTGGACCCTCATTGTGCAATATACATATATATAATATTCAATATATTTATTCTTTATATTTTCCACTTTCTTATATTTTTTAAATAATTAAATATTTTTTATAATACATATACATAAAAAAGTAGAATAAGACAATTAATAATACATTAAAATAAATGAGGTACTTTGATACATAGATGAATTATACTTACATATACATAGATAATATATATACATATTTATTTAAGTACATAAATAAACTCATAAAATTTCTATAAACATGAATAAATATTTATTTAAATAAATTATAACAATATAAATTATGTGTGAAAAATGCTAAAATATAATGTAAAATAAAAATAAATGATGTAAAATATATTTATATTTACCTTATACATACATGTAAATAGTGACACCTAATAAATCAACTTGTAAAAACAAATAAAAATTATAATTATATACTGAAAAAAATTATTATTTTTAGATTTTAGTCAACCCACCTCCTTTGTCAGAGCACATGAGGGCTCTGACTTCTCCATTTTCCTAAGACCTCATCTCTTCCTCATTTCTCTCGAGACCGCCACAGCACTGTAGCCCTCTCGTCCCCATCCATGCCCATACTCGCATCTTCACCTAGCCCCTTGGATCCTACCGCCATCTCACCTGTTTTTTGAAGAAAGCCACTCCTATATGAACCCCCTCCGTCCTTTCTTTCGTTTTTGATCCCTGACCCATGGTTTGTAACCCCAAGAGAACCTCCTAGGGTTGAGCTAGAGGTGACATCTCCGACTCCCCTTTCTCTATGGCACGGATAAAACCAAAAATCATGGTGGTCCAGGCCAGCCGAGCTTCGTCTTTGGTGACCTCTCCTACTATGAGCTCCCAAGTCTGTTGAGTTGCTAGGTTAGGTTTATTTTATCGCATTTCCTTTGAGCATTTTAATCTAGCACTTAATTTCATCATTTAGTCATAGTTTTAGGTTAATTTAAAAATCCAATCATCAAATCACTAGGCCCTGACACCAAAATTGATCGTGTCCCGATACTGTTCCGACCCCCTTCTGCCTCCTGCAAAACCCCTATGCTTTCATCTTGATTCCCACAAGGAATCAAGCTTGTCGGACACCCCTCCACCACCCTCACCGGAGTCCCATCACCTCACTGCCGTCGTGCTTTTGCGGTTGCAATAGAGGGTCGAGTAGATAGCCCTCAACCTCAACATTGTGGTGCAGGTCTGCGATTGTGAAATCCACCTAGAAAACCACCCAAGAGTTAGAACAGGAGCTCTAGCCGATGCTTGCTCCTGGGCTCTTCCGACGAGTCTCAGACCCTCATAAGGTACCTGTAAGATACGCGAATCTCCCAAGAAGGAGTGGAACTGCTCATCTGAAGAAGAGGAGTCCATACGGAGGGGAAAGCGACGCCCAAAGCTCGCCGGCGGTGAGTTTTTCAGGTGTTCTCCCAACACCCTCCTCCGTCGTTCCATCAGAGGCACGACCCATATCTATCTGGGTCGTTGAGATTAAACAAAGCGAAGAGATCCAACGTCGACCATCGTGCCAAGAGGAACGCTCTGCGCCCTCTGATTCACGTGTATTAGGGGATAATTTATTAAGTAACCTATGACTTTTGTAGTTTGAATATTTAATCCTGTTAATATGTATCTACGTTTAAAAAAGTTGTGTACAATTTGCAAGTGGAACCTAGACTTTATTGTAAATTGCACAAAGGCCCACTACCAGGCCAGCTCACATGGTGTTCCACGTGAGTTGGCATTTGCAACCACCCCCCCTTAGATTTTTGGTCATTTAGGTTTAGTCCTACAATTTGCAATATAAGTTCAAACTTTTGAGGTTTTTTCTATGAAACTCCTTGTTTTTTATTTTTATTGCACTTACAACCATACTAGGCATGTATAATTATTTTTGTGCATTTTATTTTAATTTAAATAACATCCTTTCTTGAAAAATTATGAAAAATTTACTGGAGATGTTTTGAATGTTGCTTGTTCATGAACTAATTTTTATTTTCCATTTCCTTGAATTTCCTATTAATAAAAAAATCATTTTAGAGCTATTTATTTCCTATTTGGATATAAAAATAAAATTAAGTGGGTTTAATGAAGGATTAAATGAAATGAGAAATTTGCATAAGGGTATATATATTATATATACATATTTTACTTTGATTTAGGAATTTTATATCGAAGATGTCTTGCCTTGTCAACAATGAAAGTTCATTCCCTTAATCACTTTCAATGTAAGAGATATTCTTACCATTATATCTCTAGCAAGATCTGGGATCTCCTTTCCTATCTTCGTCACATCCCAATAATATGAGAACTTGTGACTCCGATAAAAGGAAGCGGGAACACATTCCACCTTGCAAGTCCAACTTGCATCTCCCAATTCGGTCTTTAATACCCGGGCCCACCACCCCTATGGTGATGTTGACCCGTCATTAATTAAACCAACTATCAACTTGCTTAATACTCATTATACGCAATACAATATCGTCCCAATAATATGAGGACTCGATATTGGGGTCACTACGTATATGACCTTACTCTTTCGAGAAGTAAATAACCAGATCCAAATAAATAATATACAGGATCTGTCACTTCGGACAGGCGTTTCTTATATACAATATCTGGCGATGGAATCCTTTGCCTAGATGGGAGACCATGGATGTCACTTATGTGATCCTCCACCTCATATTAAAATTATAATAATTAATTATCGTGAATCATATTCACATAATTAATTCTTCCAAGGGAAATACACATCTATTCATAATAGAGTGCTTTTAATGGGATATAATCAATTTAATCACATTAAATTAATTATCAATCCAATTTTCAATCAACAAACTTGATCATCTCTTGAATAGTAGGTATAATCTCAAAGTACGTATTATTCGAATTTTAATAATTAGAAAAATACACCTTGATTTCTCCAGCATTATCGAGTCCCTGCCCGCTGTCATGGTCAGTACCGATGGGAGTGGGACGGACCACATCCAGTGAAACCCGCTACCCCAACGCTCCCCGACTAGACACCATATCCACCTCAGGAAAGGATAATGTCAGATAGATCATTGTGTACTTTGAGATGCTCATCGATTTTTCAAACGAAATTATACCATATAATATTCATCAAAACAATTTTGATAATATTATAAAGAGATTTGCTAAACAAATCCCCAATCCTATTCAAGCAAGAGGGTTTTGCTTGTAAAAGTTGTTCTACAACTATTGTAGGATAAACTAGAGGCTTGCATGGAAAACAATGTCTGTTGATGATTTCATATCAACCAATTATGATCAAGATCAACTATCTTATCATTTTGGTTAGTGGAATGCCATTCAAGGAATTGATTATCATATTTAAATATTTCAAAAATATTTATTAGTAATCATTTCAGAAAATTAACAATTAATTTTCATAAATGTATTTAAATGACTATCACAAGGTTCATGCTCAAGTTTGTCAATTTCCAGCAGTGACCCCTACTCACTAAAATCAACATATCTTGATCAATTTAAATCCAAATTACGCAAAATAAGTTTCCTAAGATTGCTAATTTGATTTATGACAGAATTCAAGTGATATTTCACGTATTTCTAGGTGTATCAGAACAGTAAATAACTCATTAATCATGTTTAGATTCGCAGTTCCTGCAACAGTGAATACATGTTTATTCAAAGGGCCATATCTTGAGCAAATGGAATCCAAATTACATAAACTCAGATCTTATGGTTTCCTTATTTAATGGAGAACAAAATACAATTGAATATTTCGTTTTTAAACAACTTAAGCAGTTCCGAAAAATTTTAATTTAACAGAAGTGCGAAAATTGAAATGCGATAAAACTTTCGTAACCCTTTCAAACTCATGTCGTCCTAGGTTTACGGATCGTATCCAAAACCTTTTCCGACCTAAGGCTCTGATACCACTTGAAGGATATGAGGAATCTTCAAGCGCATCACGGAAGCGTGATGATCGCATCTTATGCGATCAAAGCAACTAGTCGCACTAGTCGCTAGGTGCAACGAAATTTAAAAATTTAAATCATATGATGAAATCACAGGATCACAAGAACGTTTCTTGGATAGTTTCATCTAATCACAAAGTATTAGAAATACCTCCCGAAGCGTGGTTGGGATCACTAGATCTCTAAAGCAAGAGATCCTCTTGACTCAAGTCCGATCTACGAAGATGGCACTTGCGGGCGCGATGATGAGACGCGTGCTTCCCGTAATCCTTGATGACAATCCAAGCCTTGAATCTCCTGATTTCGTCCATCGAAATCCGACGTCTCCTTCTAGTGCAAGAAGCTCCAAAGAAGATGGAGATCCACGAGCAATCGAGGCGACAGCACGACGGCGTAGAAGCGATTGCTATTCCCTCAAGATCACAAGGTGAACGACCACCTTTAGAGAGAGAGAGAGATGTTGAGAATGAGAGATGAGAGAGAGAGAGAGAGAGTAGACGTGCACAATGTTGTGTTTTAAGAGGCTAGGGTTCCCCTCTTAATATACTAGTTTTGGAGTTCATGGATCACAATCCATGGCATACACAAGATCAATAGTTAGATTGATATGTGTATTTAATCAATGGCCATGATCATCGTTGTTCAAAAACAACAACATATTAATTTATATTAAATTAAAAATATGTTGCATTATCATCAACATAATTTAATTCAATAAAATTAATTATCACAAGATAATAGGATAATAATTAAAAGAGGATAATAATCCACCCTAAAAACATGGGGCGTCACCCATGACCAATTCATGGGCGACGCCACCTCATTTTGGTGGTGAATTATCCACTTATTATTTTATCTCATTATCTCTTAATTATTTGCAACAATATTTATTGCAAATTTATTAACTAAATTAGTTCTAAATTAATTAGTGAATATTTCAATCATGCCATTGAAAATATGTGAATCATATTCACTATCCAAACTAAATTGTAAATTACAATTCCAATTAATTTCTTAATGTGAATCCAATTTATATTAACAATTAATAAATGCTATTTACAAAAGTGCTCTCTCTCTCTCTCACTCTAATATATTTTAAATCACATTTATAATATACATAGAAACTATGGATATCACTATCAACAATCTGTGTTTCCATGATAATTAAATCCCATTTAATTATCTTGGATAATTATTCTCACAATATGAATCCTATTAATATTATTCTTGATAATTAAATCTCATTTAATTATCAACATCTATTTGCTTGGATATATATAATTCATCACAGAATTTATTTTTGAACCCCTTCAAGAATAAGGTGCTTTCTCCACAGATACTTGGAGATAAGGACATGGCGATTATATTGTTCCACATATAGTGACTTGGATGTTGAGATCTCATCTCAAATCCAAATCTCACGGACCTCCCACAGATGCTTGATTAAATCAAGACCGCAAATCTAATCTTCTCATTGC
The DNA here is from genome assembly GCA_037367405.1 of Ottelia alismoides. Taxonomy (NCBI): domain Eukaryota; kingdom Viridiplantae; phylum Streptophyta; class Magnoliopsida; order Alismatales; family Hydrocharitaceae; genus Ottelia; species Ottelia alismoides. The sequence goes on along the minus strand of JAZKJV010008972.1, from coordinate 133,338 downwards.
ATCTGAATCTCATTCAGACCAATGTCCAACACTTGGACTGATGAATCCACAATTCATCGCCTTTATTCTTTTATTTTAGCCTCTTTTCCTTAGTCAAATACCTGTAAATACCACTAATTTTATAAAATTATCATTTTGCATGCATTTGTTAAAATTGCATTTTTAACACTTTTTGTACATAAATAAAAGAATAAAGAAGAAAAGAAAAAGAAAAGGATGGATTTATGCAATAAATACAGACTGACCCGAACCCTGAGAGAAGGTCAAGACTTGACCTGATCGACCAGAAATAAAGTAGGGGGAGATAGGGTCTTCTGTTAGAAAATCAAAAATATTTTGTAAATATTTCTCTTGTATATTTGTACAAAACTTACATTATTTTATTTGTAAATAATTTGACCTCAAACTAATTACTTTTGTAAATAAAAGTTGTAAATAAAATTGTGTTGTAAATAATAAAAATATTTGTAAAATAAAACATTGTACATAATGCAAATAATCGCACCCAGAAAAAGCCGTAAAGTGATAATTGAAATACCATCGTATTTTTTGGAGTTACGGTTAAAAAGTCTGCTTTCTGGGGTGCATTATGGGGTTTACCCATATACTTATTGTATATATTTTATTCATATTTATTTTTATACATAATGTACATAATTGTAAATATTGTTTTCATTAAAAATAAAATAAAATAATTAAAAATTAAAAAAATCTTTTATAAAAATTATTTCCTTATTTGTACCTATGTATATTGTATTATATGTGTATAATATATGTATATAATTAACTTCCTTTTATAAAATACAACAAAAAATTAATTATTTAACTTTAATTAATTAATTTAATGTAATTACGAATTTTATATTTATTTAATTATTTAATTCATTTATTTTGTTTGATAACTTACCTTTTATGTAATGATTTGATTTTATGCCTTAATTGGCCACCATTAAGGTGGTTAATTGATTTCCATAAATTGCTTTATTTATTTATTTAATTTAATTCTGAATTTCGAAATTAATTAATTAATTCATTTAATTAATTAATTATTTTAATAATTTTCACAATAAAAACTTTCATTGTTTATATAGACCTTCCTCTTTTGTTTTTTCTTCTCTTTTTTATTGGCTCACTCCTCCCTCATTCACACTTGATCAATCTTTGGAGAGAGGAGCCCGATCTCCGAGAGCTACTCGTTGCAGAAGGGTGCCCAGCCTCCGATCCGGTCGATGACATCGATTTGTGCTTCGTCGAGGCCATCACGACATGTCCGATCCCAAGGAGAGATCCGAATTTTATTTCATGTCATTTCTCATAGGTAATCGTAGACTTAGTTTTTAATCTTATTTTATTAGCTCTTAGATCTTTAAAAATCTCACAAATTTTCACCACCTATATCCGCCTCCAAAATCAAGTTTTCACCTCACCTCGCAATCCTCACATTTTCATTTCTACCTCACATGATCTTTCACCTCCGACCACGTACGGTGGTCGGAGACTCAGATCCATCCCTTGCATTTCCACTGGATCTCCATCCACACCTCCGATTTTGTGTATAAATAAAAAAATTTTGCAAAAAAAAAAACTATTTGGTCATTTTTTTCTAATCTTTGTTTTGCAGGGATAAATAAAAAAATAATAAAAAAATCATTTATTTTTTTCTAACAATTTATTTTGCAGGTCATTAAAATAAAAAAATATAAAAAAATAAAAGATTTTCTATCCTTTGTTTACAGCTGCTGATAAAAGAAAAATAAAAAAATACACTTGTTTCTAATCTTTTCCCTGTAGTCAATAAAAAATAAAAATAAATAAATAAATAAAACAACATGTGCGGGTCGTCACCCCCGCGCCTCCCTTTCCAGCCGCGCGCGGCCCATCCCGTCAGGCAGCCGTCCACACCCTCCGGCCGCCTTCATCCTGGCGCTGACGCCCCTCCAACGCGCGGCAGCTGTAGCTGCCTGAAGCCCGCCCCGCACCACGACACCACGCCCGCGCCTCACCGCGCATCCCAGCGATGCCGACTTCCGCCGCTCCAGTCCGCCCTGCGGGCCCGTCCCTGCGCCACCTCCAGCTTCCCCTTCCGTGCACGGCGGCACACGCCACTCCCAGCACCAGGCTCCCCCTCCGCGATCTGTGCACCGGCCCTTCGCCTCCCTTCAACTCTGCCCCGTGCCGCCCCCTTGACAGGCCCGCTCATCTCCTCCGTGCAGTCGGCGAGGCACCGACCTTCCCACCGGCGGCCACCCCTTACCTTGGCCCCTCCTCCTGCGCAGTACTCCTTCTCACACTAGCAGCCACGCCGCCCTAGCCCCCATTGGAAAGAAGAGTGGCAGTTGTGGCCCTCTCCCCTTTTGAGAGAACAGAACGAACACAAGAACCCTAGGGGAGCTAATAAAAAAACAAAAAGAATTGGAAATTTGTGGATATTTTCCTGACAATTTCGAAACTGCAAAGACATCCGTATCAGTCCAGCAGGTCACATGCAACGCACATGCCTATTGGGTAAACTTTCATTTGATGTCTGCATGTTTATTTTTTTGCTATATTTTAAGGTTAAAACTTTGAAAACTTATATTTCAGTCCCTGTATTGCATATTTGAACTTTGCATGTTTTCTTGTTGAAATAAATATTTTTATTGCTCTTAAAATTCCGTAAAAATTTGTGAATATTCATGCGTGTCCACTGTTTTGTTTTCTTTCCATTGATCGTTGTCCCTGTATATGCCCTTCCGATTGATAAGTGAACCTGTATGATCCCTTTGAGAGATCGTATTACTCATATGCCCTTACATGCACACTGGCACGCCGGTTTATAGACCTTGGTTAGATCATCAACCTATTGGTCTACCAAATGTACACACTCAGACATATAGCAACACATCTGTCTCTGGTCAGAGGATGTGTGCCTATGCTGTGACATCATTCAACATAGGACTTAGGTTATTTCAATCTCGTTAAGTCAAGCCTCTGACCTAACTAATCTGACATCTCTGAATCACTATTCCTATGCAGAAAACCTGCATCAAGTGGTCGGACAGATATCAGCCTTTGTGAGAAAGGATTGCCATCTCCTACTCAGGCTTGAGATCATCTCTTAACAATCATTTGACGATGCTTGATGAGTCATCAATTTAAACCTTTAGATATTCATCCAAGCACCAGCCTCTATGATTCAATAGTTGAATCAACAACTGTATGATTATTAAGATGGCCATGGTACATAACCCTAATTGTACTAAGGGACCTATTATGCAAATTATTCATTCTTCATTTCAGATCAGGGAATGATATTTGCAATAACATTTATTGCATAATGGCTCGTTGTGGGTGATGAATATCCATTTCATCACCTTTATTCTATCATTTTGGCCTTAAAAACCCCAGCAAATGCATATAAATGACATCAATTTGTACGTAATAGCATTCATTATTTATTGTATTAATTAAACATAAAATAAGGTTTTTAATGCCAAAATTATAGAATAAAGAGAAGAAATAAAAAAGGAATAAAATATTGCAAATATTTTATGACCCGAACCCCGAGACCAAGGCCAGCATGGAGTTGGTCGACAAGGAATAAAGTAGGGGGAGATAAGGGCCAACAGTACAATAAATACCTCATTTATTTATTCATCCATTTACGCATTTTGAAACCTATTTTGTATATAATTATTTATTCATCAAATAGAGAAACTTTGTACATAAAAGTTGTAGATAATAATGTAAATAAAAATACAAAATTGAGTTTATACAAAAATAATACACGGTGTACATTTTATAAACAGAATAAAAAGCCAGAATCTCACCTTCACAGATTCTTGCAAATAAAAACTCCAAATCACCCAAACTCACCTTTAATTGTATATTGCTTTCCAAGAACTATTTAATAAAATTGGTTTCATAATTATTGGAGTCCATATGCAGAAGTTAGGTTTTTGGCCCTCCTTGTTTATAGTATTGATTAAAATATTCCACTTATTCATTATTCATGATTTTAACAAATTTATATTTTTAGAATTTTGTAAATAATGTATATAATACATGTACATGTTAAAAGTAAAAGGAAACCAAAAATAATTTGTAAAATAAAATAAGTCTATGAAATACATAGACAAAATACCTATGCAACCTATATGTATATAAATAAAAGGGGATTTTATTCTTTTATTCTTTATTCATCTATATTTTTATAATAATGTATATATTATATATAATTTATTAAAAATACAAATGCAAAATAAAAATAAATAAAATTCATTAAATAAATAAAATATATATAATATATAGGTAAAATACCTATAAGTATACCTACATATACCTATACCTATTTAATTTAAAAATGTAAATAAACTCATAAAAATTAAATAAAAATATATTTATACTCACAAAAATAAGTTATAAATTTATAAAATAAGAAATAATAATAATAAAAATAAAAATAAATACATGTATATACCCTTATAAATACTTTAAAAAAAACCGTAATAAAACACTTCAAAAAAATAAATAAAAATCATAAATAAATACTACATTAATTAATAAACATTTTTTATTTTATAAGAAAAATCTAATTAATTCATTTATTACGTGTAATAAATAGGTCAAGGTCGTTCTGACGTGGACCAATCAGAAGCCAGGGACTGTTGACCTCCGGTCAACTCCCCCTACGCTTCTAATTCCCGTCAGAGCCATCTTGTCTCCCATTTTCCTCCCTTTTTCCTGGGCGTCCCTTTCATCCATCGCCCTCGAATCCTTCACGAAAATGTTCTCTGATCATCCGAGATTCTCGCCGTGATCCTGGATCCCTTGTACATACCACCGATTCTCTAATTTTGCCCGGTCAAATAAGGGTGCTATCTTGTTTATAAATAAAGAACCTCCGCCATCTCTCCAAGTTTGGTCAGCCTCGCCCCATTTTCTCCCTTGCATTCGGTCCTAGATGTACTCCTCATGACAGGAGGATGCCGTCGGCACCTTAAATCAGTTGGAGATGGTGGTGGTTGCACCTATGGCGACGCTCCGGCAACCGTCCTGCTCCTTGCGCCTCCGGCCAAGTCGAGCTACGCATTTATATTTTCTAGGTAGATTTTTATTCCTGCATTTTATTTCTGTCTTTTATTTCGCATTTAGATTAATAGAATAGCGTAGATTAGGTAAATCGAAGTTCGCCGGAGCTCAGCTCCGGTGACTTCGCCACCGTGTTTCTGACCGTTTTCCGACTCCCTTTCGCCTTCATTTCGATCCCCTACGCATTCTCCACCTCCCAGCCACCCTGTCCAACCAGATTCCCACCTGGATCCGTGAATCGAAGCCTCAGCTCCGCCGCTCGTCGGAGGCTTCGCCATTTCGCCCCTTTTTAACGCTAACAGCTTCAACTTTAGGTCGAGGGTGAAGCCCTCGAGCCATGTGGTGTTTCTGTGCAGGTCTAGTGCACCAAGAAGCACCAGGAGATGAAATCCAAGCTGGCGGAGGAACATGGAGCAGTGTTTCTTCATCGAGCTCCCAGTGACGCTCCAGGGTACCTCGGCCGGATCCAACACCTCCAACAGATCAAGCAACCCTCCAGGAAGCTTTTGGGACCTTCAGGTGCGATGAAGACCGGCGGAGGAGCGAGATCTGGCCGGAAGAAGTTCGCCCCGACAAGCTTTCTTCCCTGTTCTTGCACGACAGCTCCCATCCGTTGGATGAAGACGAAGGCCCAGGTTGAATCACAAACGTCCGATCTTCCAGAGCCCAGACCGTTGGATCACGCGAGTGATCTAATCTCAGACGTCGGATCGCGAATCGTCATCAGCTCACGTGGAGGCGCCGCGTGGATTAGTGGATGAAGACCAGCCATTGGATGAAGCACCTGTAGGGGTAATTTGCATATTTAGCCCCCGTTCTTTTTGTATTTAATTTTTAATTTTGTAAATAATTGTTAACGTTGTAAATAAATTGTGTTTTTTGCTGAAAGGACCCTGAGGTTTATAAAATTACAAATAGGTCCTTCCGCGCCTCACGTGCAGTCCCACGTGAGGCGTGTGAAATTTGCACTTTAACCCTGGCGGTTTTTGTAAATTGTAAATTAGCCCCAAAACTTTAAATAAATGTTTATTTCTGTAGGTATTTTTGCACTGATACCCCTGTTACTTATTTTATTTGCAAAACTGCCCCTTCCAGGCTGTTTTATTTTTGTGTCTTTTATCTACTTATTAAAAATACCTATGAGGCTTCTAAAAATCCAGAAAAATTAGGATAGATGTTTCCTGTGATGCCCTTGCACGCCCATATTTTATTTCACATTTTTTGCATTTCTCCTAATTATTAAAAATGAAAAAGAAGCTCTTTTTGTACTGTTTAAATTAAAAAAATACAAAAAAATTATAAAATGTTTTTGAAAAATTCCAAACAAATTATATATGGTATTTATATATGTATTGAGTCCAGAAATTGAAAAGGCCTAAAAATATGAAAAAGAAAATTAAAAAAATAAGAAAGCTCCAAAATCCAACAAAAAATTAGAAAAATCCTTAGAAAATCCCAAAAATATGTTTTTCTTTATTATAATTATCTACATATTATTATTAATGTATAAAAATTAATTTAGGTAAGTTTGGAGTTTATTTCATATTTTTAAAACACAAATTAAAGTCGGGTATGTAATTAGTCCTATATTAAGGACATTTTTTTGGAATTAAAAATACATAAAAATTAGACATATTCCAGGAAAACAACAAAAAAATCAAAAAAATATTAAAAAGTTAAAAAAATTATATATATATATTAAGCATTTATATATATACATATATATATGATACTATTCTTCTCTCTCTCTTCTTATATATATATCTCTTTATATATATACATATATATCTATATTTATCTAACTAAAAAAATATATAAAAAGAAAATAATAAAAAAATATAAAATAAAAAAACCAAATAAAAATTATAAAGAAAAAAATTTAAAAATAAAAAAAATAAAAAACCCAAAACCCACAAAAACAATAAATGGACATGAACAATGAATTGAATAATTACACCACACATACAACCTTTCGTCTCCCAGTGTTCGACCTCTATCTGTACTTACACCTATACACATTTGCATGTAGAGTTATAATAAATTTTAACTCCACATTTTTGGATATTCATTGCATATATTTCATTGTGGGTTAATTGTTGATTGATTCAGGATTTGGTGAGCGGTCGTCGCAGCGACATCGTGGTCCCGCCTTGTGCGGATCACTCTAGACCCTCGTCAGATCCCAGTCATCAGTGGGCTCGCATGTCCAACACGATGCCGGTACCCTTACTCCGTTAGTAGAAGTAGCTCAGGCTGAATCCATCGCTGCTGACATGGGGATCATTAGCAAGAAGTTGGACTGCGTCGAGATCCTTGAGAAGAAGCAGAGTCAGTGTCTTGCACAGATGGACCAGTTGATGAATACCATGAGTGACCTGAAGACTCAGATCCTCTGCATTCAGGAGGCACAAACGTCCACTTAGCAGCCTCCCATCAGCGAGAATTCTCACATGCAGATTTGGTAGCCTTCACTCAGACATATCAGAAGCCAGATATGCCAGATCTCAGTTGTCCAGAATTGAAGCCCTTGCCATAGTAACTGAAGTATAGATTCCTTGCGGGTGAGCCAGATATGCACCCAGTCATTATCTCAGCAGATTTTACTGGAGAGCAAGAATCTCGTTTAATGGAGGTTTTGAAAGAAACCGCAAGGCAATAGGATGGAGTATAGATGATCTCCAGGGGATTAGTCCGGCTCTGTACTCCCACCATATCTATCTCGAAGAGGACGCTAAGCCCTCGCGTGAGTTCCAGCGAAGACTGAACCGGAATCTTCAAGATGTGGTCATGAAGGAAATATCAAAATGGTGAAGCGCCGATTTTATCTACCCAATCTCCGACTCCAAGTGGATCAGTCCATTACATGTGGTACCCAAGAAGACGGGTATCACTACAGTCGTGAGTGAGTCTGGAGAGGAGATAGCTACCCGAGTAACCACTTCTTGGAGGGTTTGTGTGGCTACAAACAATTGAATCAAGCCACCAAGAAGGATAATTTCTCACTGCCATTCATTAATCAAGTATAGAGAGGCTAGCTGGGAAGAGTCATTACTGTTTTCTTAATGGGTACTCCGGCTATAACCAAGTTGCCATTGTGCCCGAAGACTAGGACAAAATGACATTCACCTGTCCATTCAGGACATATGCTTTCAGATGGATGCCTTTTGGTTTGTGTAACACCTCGGCGACATTCCAAAGGTGCATGTTGTCCATCTTCTCGGACATGGTGGGTGACTGTTTAGAGGTCTTCATGGATGACTTCTCGGTCTATGGTGATAGGTTTGATGCTTGTCTTGACTGCCTAGACCGTGTGCTTCAGCGCTGCATAGATGTCAATCTTGTCTTACCTTGGGAGAAGAGTCACTTCATGGTGACTCAAGGGACGGCTCTTGGTCATATCATCTTCAACAGGGGCATGGAGGTTGATCCGGTCAAGTGGATATCATCAGAAAACTCAATCCACCTCCAATCTGCATCAATTGCGGTCTTTTCTAGAGCATGTCGATTTTTACCGACGGTTCATTCAGGACTTCAGTCGTATTGCCCGACTGCTCACTGATTTGTTAACGAAAGACACCGAGTTCATTATATATGATAAGTGTCTTGCATCCTTCGAGACTCTCAAGAATCTAGTTGTCGAGGCTCCTGTCCTTCAGTCACTCATTTGGTCTCTCCCATTTGAGATTATGATAGACGCTTCTGATTATGCTATAGGGGTTGTGCTTGGACAAAGGAGGGATGGATTGCCATATGTCATTCACTACGCTAGCCAGACTTTGGATGCCGCTCAACAGAGTTACACCATGACTGAGAAGGATATGCTAGCTGTAGTCTTTGCTTTGGATAAGCATAGATCATATATTTTGGGATCTAGAGTGACTATCTTTACAGATCACACCGCCATTCGGTACCTCATGGCAAAGAAGAATGCCAAAGCTCGCCTTACCAGATGGATCCTTCTACTCTAGGAGTTTGATATTGAGGTTAAGGATAAGCCTGGAGTTAAGAATGCGGTGGCGGACACCTCTCCTGATTAGAGAACCTTGAGGAATCTGAGCCCAGTGCACCTATTACAGAGACATTTCCCGATGAGGCAATCCTTGCTATCACCTCACTCCCATGGTACGCCGACATTGTGAACTATCTTGTCGCCAAGACGGTTCTACAAGATTGGCTCAGGTAGAAACTGGAGACCTTCCTTGCGAAGGCCAAGTCATACCATTGGGAGGATCCCGTCCTTTATCATGAAGGAGGGGATAGTATCTAGAGGAGGCGTATTCCTCAAGAAGAGTAGCATAGCATCCTCACCTACTTCCACAAGCTTGAGGCGGGAGGACATCATTCTAGAAGATGGACATCGCATAAGGTGCTCTAATCTGTCCTTTGATGGCCTACTCTTCGAGGATTCCGATGAATTCGTGAAGAGATGTTATGACTATCAGCAGATGGGTACTTGCAGACAGAGAGATATGATGCCCATGCATCCCATTCACTTTTGTGAGGTTTTTGACGCATGGGGCATTTATTTCATGGGCCCATTTCCTAAGAGTCAGGGGTTTGAGTACATTTTACTTGTTATAGATTACGTGAGTCGTTGGGTTGAGGCCATCCAGGCCCAAACCGCATATGCTAAGACTGTATGTCGATTTTTGAGGAAAAATATCATTTCATGGTTTGGGGTACCTAGAGTTTTTATTTCAGACGGGGGGTCTCACTTTATCAATGACAAGGTAAGGGCCCTTGCAGATGAGTTCAGCATTGACCATTGTGTTGCCACTCCATATCACCCTAAGATCAATGGTCTTGCTGAAGTTTCGAATAGGGAGATCAAGACTATTTTACAAAAGGTAGTCCGCCCAGACCGAAAGGATTGGTCACAACTTTTGGACTAGTCTTGTGGGCCTATCGGACTTCCTTCAAGACACCATTAGAGACATCTCCCTTTCATCTCATCTATGGCAAGCCGTGTCATTTACTAGTGGAAATCAAGCATAAGTCACTATGGGCAGTTACAGAGTTATTATTGGATCCCGAGAGTATAGGAAAACAGAAGAAAGTAGAGTTGGCAGCCCTGGAGGAACTGAGAGATACAACCTTTTCTAGCAGTCTACAGTACAAGGAAAAAGTGAAGATATGGCACGATTCTCATATCAGCCATAAACAGTTTGAGCCTGATCAACGTGTATGGTTGTTTGATTCTAGGTTGAAATTATTTCCAGGGAAAATGCAGAGTAAATGGAAAGGTTTGTATGTGGTCAGAAAGGTACATGACAATGGCAGTATTGATATATCTGAGTTGTCATCTTCCTCTACCTTTTGAGTTAACGGTCAGTGCCTGAAACTATATCTAGATCATGATCCGCCGATCGTTGATGTTGCCCCCATTCATTTGGTATGAGGTGTGTTCTTTGACTCATATCACTTGCCCCTCATACATGATTATCACTTCCATCTTCCGCTGTATAGATCCATATGTCTGCCACCCCGACGTCATCTTATGATTTTGCGATACTTAGGATGTACTTTGTCATAAGTATAGGGGGTACACACACTGAGCTGTGATCTCTTTTCTTTTTTTTCTTCTTTTCTTGTTTTCCTTGTCTATCTTCTTTATCTATTGATGAGCCGCCCGAACGACTAAGGTAAAGTATCTCACTAAGGTCGTTGTGACCTCAGTCACTCGGGACTCAGAACTCAATCAAGAAAAATAATCAGACCACCAATAAGAGATGAAAATAGATAGAAATCAAAATAGCGGTCTCGCTATGATATTAACCTGGTATAGCACCCAGGGTCGAACTCAAGGAGCACGAGATGGCTTGCGGCCTACGAAGTAGTCTAAAAACAAAGAAAATAAAAACAAATATTTTTTGGTGGATTTTAAGATTTTTTATTTTTTTATATTTTTAATTATGAAGAAAATAAGAAAAAGGCAAATGTAAACAACTTCAAGCAATTATTTAATTACTCAAAAATGCTCTAAAATTTCAAATAAAAATATTTTTATGATTTTTATATTTTTTATTATTTTTGGTGAATTTTTATATTTTATGATTATTTATAGAATTTTATAAAAATGAAAGAAGGCAAAAATAAATGAAAAATGTCCAATCAGGCTTCTAAGACCATTTAAAAATATCAAATGGCCTGATCAAGGCCTGGAGGTATTTTTCCTAGAAAGTATAAACAAAAAGGGAAAATCAGAAGGAAGATTTATTAATGTTTGAGTTTTCTTTGATTTATTATAATTTTTATGAGTTTTTCAAGGTTTTTATTTTTAGGTATTTTATAAATCCAAAAATAGCCAAAAATGGCCACAAAATCAAACACACTAAAACACACAAAATCTGATATTTTTTTGTAATTTTTAAAGAGGTATTTATATTTTTTTATGAATTTTAAATCTGAACAGGCAGAAAATTGAGGGTTTTTGAATTTTTAAAAATAATAAAAGGCTAAAAATGTTCCCAAAAATTGGTGAAAAATCTACACAGTGGCAGGAGACACATGTCCAATTTTCACTCAATTTGGATAAAATTTGATATTTTATTTAAGACAAATAAGAGCCCACAGTGCACAGGGACCTGTTCGTAATAAAAATAAAGTTCTGGGGCTAAAAGAGAACAAGCTCAGAAACCCGGGGGCTCCTCGTGTAAAATTTCCAAGTTCTCACTTGCAAGGCACGTGTACTGGGCATGAAGGGACCTATATGCAATGAAAATAAGTTCTGAGGGCTTATTAGCAATAGGTGCTAAAAGCCTAGGGGACTATCTGCAAATAACCCAATAAATTCAACACATGTCCAATAAAAACATTCACAGGGGCATAAGTGTAATTAATTAGAAAGATATTTCATTCCATAACACGTAAAAACTACAGCCCAGATATTGCAAAACCACCAAAATTCACGTGACAATGCACGTGTCCAACATACACAGGGGTAGAAATGCAATTAAAATAAACAACCAGGTCCTCTATGCAATTTTACCAAACTAAAATAACTACTGAGAATATTTCCAGGACTAAAACGAAAATGCAAAACAGGAGGGGGCCTATGTGAAATTGCCCAACTTATGATTCGAGGGCTGGAGCGGCGCCACGTATCTGATCGAACGACTGTGAATCGCTAGCGCCTCTTTGAAGGAGACCCGCTCGGATCGGACGGCTGAGGACCTCCCACGTGGAGGATCTGATGACTGTGGTGCGCTGTGGGTAAACCCTCGCTAGATCAACGACGGTGAAGATGACACGTGTAGATCGAACGGTCTGGAATCGAGAGTGTCTCTTCGTCTGATCGTGTGGTCTTGATCGCGCCTCCAATGGATTGGATGGTGGCGTGGCTCCTCAAATCAGTGGGTGAGATTGCATTTGGAGCAGGAGGGTTGAATGGACGGCTCTGGAGGGTCCTCCAAGTACAGGTGGCCGGCGAACTTCGTCGGCCCGATACTCGCGCGGTGGACCTCCTCTGCTGCTGCTGATATGCGGAGAAGAATCACCTCGATGGTCCGCAGCTGATGCGCCTCTCCGATGAGGCCGGGAACGTCGGAGATGCTCCGGCGACGAAGAGGCTCGGAGCTCCTGTGCCTGGAATCTGAGGCCCTCAGATGGACCTTTCTTGACCTTCAAACCACACAAGAAGACTCTTGGGTCGAGGGCAAACTGCCTCGATCCTATGAGGGGAGAAGTGGGTGGAAGGTGCGTCGGGGCGAAGGATCTACGACGATGTGACAACGAGGGAGATCGATTCCCAGTTCTAGGGTGAACTGGGCTGGGTGGCTGAGTGAAGAAGGTGGAGAGAAGTATGGCGAAGGTGGTGGCGTGGTCGGGATGGCAAGTGGTTGGACGGATACGGCAGGCGAAGGCGGCGGAGCTACAAGAACCGAAATCTAAAAACTACAATCTACGCTAAACTACAAGCTAAAGGAGTTACCTGGCAGGTGTAGTTGACTAGGCTGGAGCTCCAAGAGCTTCGGGGGTTGTGTCCTCAAGGGATCATCGAGTCTCGAGGCTTAGCGCGCTCGCGGCGGCGCACGACGGCGAAAGCTGCCGGATCAATGGCTCCCGGCGTCCCGAGCCTCACTGCTACTCTCTCGCTCCGCTGTCCCTCAGGCGAGGTAAGGAGGTCACAGGCGTCGAGGGGGAGGTATAGAGATACGTGAATCGTGTGGCGGAGCTGAGATTAAATATGACTAGGGGTCCGAGAAGATGGGAGTCGGGCAGGTGATTCAGAGCTCGGACCCCGATGCAATCCTCCGGGCGTGGATCATGGAAGATCAAGGAAGGATTAGGATCCGGGGTTTGCGGATTTGGCGATCGGATCGAGTGGTGAAAAATCAGAGAAATCGGGTCGGGCGACAAGATCCGCAGGTTGGTGGTCCAAGGGGAGGAGTTGATCGGGGGTCAACATCCCCCGTGGACCAATCGGGTGCGGCCACGTATTAAATAATTGGAAATTGAATAATAAATAGTATTCAAAAAAGTTAAAACATGAAAAATGTTTCTTTATTTTTAAACTAATTTTTTTGATTTTTATTTATTTTTTTGAAATAAAAATTAGGTATTTACATAATAGTATTATTATATATAGGTATATACACTATACATTTTTAATTTTTGATTTTTAATTATTTGATTTTGTATATTTTATTCCAATTTTATATTTTATTTATTTATAGAATAAAATTTGGAATAAAAAGGTATTTTTGTTTTATGTTTATTATTTATTCACAAAGGGTAAGTAAATAGGTATGTAAATTTATTTACATGGTATATATACAATGTTTATTTTGATTCTTATTTTATTTCTTTTTATTTTATTTTTATTTTTCTAATTTTTATTTTATTTATTTACATTATGAAGTATAGAACCTGTACACATTTTTATTGGATTTTAATTAATTTATTTATAGGGATAAATAAATAGATAAAGGGTTCTATGTACATGGATTTTATACAATGATGAAGGGATTTTAAATTTTATTTTTATTTTTACATTTTTATTTTAATTTTATATTTACAAATATTTACATATAAGTACACACCCATTTTTATTTTTATTAAGAGGAAAATATATTTATTTATCTATAGGTATATATGTACACACATAAGCTTCCTTATCTCTCTCTACTTTGGTTTTTATGCGGTCAGGCCCATGCTGGGCCCTCCCTTGGGATTAGGTCGCTCAATATTTATTATAAATATCTCCCTCTTTTTCTTTTATTTCTTTATTCTTTTATTTATGCACAAAAACATGCTAATTATTCATTTTTACACAATGCATGCTATTTGACAATTATTGATATTTACAGGAATATACATGTGTTTTGCAAGGGTAAAAGAATAAAGAGTGATGAATGGGTATTCATCACCCCCTATACTTAACTTTGCTAGTCCCTTAGCAAGCACTTATTTGAAAAAGAAGTGAAAAAGAAAAAGAAAAAGAAAAAGAGGAGAAAATGCATGGATTAATGCTAATAATTAAACTTGCCTTCATTAAATTGAAATATGGAGCTCGATCATATCTTTGGATTATTAATGTGTCGGAACCTTATTTAGACTTAGGTTTAAAACTTAACAGCCTCTAAGATCCACTAATCTATAATCAAGACTCCTCAACAATCCATATCAGAACAAGTCTACATACACAAACCCTGAAGACTATGAGTCTTTCCTTGTACTGTGTAAGTGAGGTATAGCTCTCCACCTCAGAAGTAGTAACTTGACAACCCTCCCCAATAAGGTAACTCTATGACCCTAATCTGGCCACTCTTTCCTCGAGGAGCGGGGTATTTCCTTCTAAGTTCAAGTTCAACTAGCTCAAGAAGAGGGGGAAGAAGAGAATGGACCATGGCCAGTGTAGCCATGTATCCTTGGGAGCTCAACCAGTGTAGCTAAGTCTCCCTGCTGCAAGCTACATAAGGTGGGACATGAATCTCAAGCTTTGCTTATTTGCACTATATACATACTCCGGTGGGATTATCATTTTCTATCAGACCCACCACTTTTTTGGAGTTAAATTCTTTTTGCATTTTTTTTCAAGTGTGTCTATACAACATATGTGCAGCATATATACATAAGGAGTTTTTCCTCTTGAGCCAGTACACTATCCCTCTTTTGAAGCATTATTGCAACCCACAACGCATTATTGCAACCCACAACTCCTGTCATTAGACATCATGGCAACTAGACCAAGTTGAGACACACTTCCTTCACTAAAAGAAGAAGAGAGGTTCCGCCTAGAAGTACTACCCTCATATGCTACCCCAAGTCAAGGAAGACTGCCTCCTCACCACCTCATCCATAGAGAGCTTGGTGTAAAGTGCAGGTCCAAGTCAAGCCATTGTCTATATGAGTCATGTGTTTGTTGTTAAGTGCTCTACTTAGGCTCATTGAGATGACATGTGATCATAGCCTAGTGGACTCAAAGAATTAAGTCACCATGGACCTGAAAAGCCTTAACCCTAAGCCCTATAAGGTTCCTCTTATAATTAGATGGATTAAGATCTTAATCAAGCTCCATTTCCCAATTTAATTCCAGGCTAGTTTAAATGTCAACTATAATCCAGGAAAAACTATACATATATATACAAGGATGCTATTTACACAAAATTTACACACATGCAAAAATTTTTGAAAAATGTTTTGAAATCATGGATGAAGGCATGAATGCAAGTCTTGCAAAATATTTACACAAATTTACACAAGGTTTTTGCAAACTTTCGATTTTCAAAACATTTTGGAAAAAATTTGTACTATATAAATAGTTTTGATATGCACATATTTACACAATCTTTACACAAAAAGTTTTTGAAAATATTTTTACAAAAATAATTTGTACAATAGCTATGTATGTGCAAATAAAAGAATGATTATTTACAGGGAAAATTTTTTAATTTTTATGGATTTAGGGTTTTTAGCCATTTTTATTTATTTACACACTCACACACAAAGTACGAGTTATGGCTAAAGTATATATGAAATATATACACCCCCCCTATACTTAGCTCGAATGATGTCCTCAAAGTCAAGAGCGATGAAGAAGACATAACTTGTTCTTAGTATAGGGAAGTGAAAAGAAAGGCCATATACAAAGACGAATGAAATAATAGAAATCAAGAGGGTCTCGGCTTTTCCCCCTATACTTAGGATCAAATAATCCTAAGTATAGCAGGCTGTACACAAAGGGAAAACCGAGTGGAGAATGTACAGGGTCTACCCCCCCTATACTTAGGGTAAAATATCCCTAAGTATAGGCAGCAAAACATGGGTAGCAAGACATGAAGAAGATCAACAAATATATACAAGGTGGAGGACATCACTCCCCCTATACTTAAGGTGAAGAACCTCAAGTATAGGCAACACAACAGAAGTGATGAAACAGAACGGAAGAACGACCCGGTGTTTCCACCCCCTATACTTAGGATGAGGAATATCCTAAGTATAGCAAAAGATAATCCTAAGCAAGACCTGGGGTGGAAACAAGAACGGAAGAAAGAAAGATCAACTAAGACAAAACACGTATATACAAAAGAGTACAATGTTGAGGTGCCTCTCAACAAGTGCTAGATTTTACGCCCCTAGCTGGGCGCAAAGGCTAGGACAAAGCTGTGTCAAGGTTCAGGACGGCATCGGTAAGGCGAATGTCGTACTGTTGTCGCAGTCTCGGTATGAGAACAACGACGAAATGCAAAGTGTAAACAAAGACACCCAGGTATGCAATTAAGCGGGTGTCTGCTACCGTCCATGGATGTGGAAGTAAGTGATTGGGATCCGGTAGCACAAAAGAAATCAGCGGATCTGGATCAGACTGGAGTGGAAGTGTAGAGCCAAAGAAATCAAACGTGGAGAAGGAAGGATCAGTCATGGAATCCCCCACATCAATTAATGTCTCAAAAAGGTGTGGACAGGCAAGATCAGGAGACTCTCTAAGAAGACTGATATCCGATGCATGAAATGAAAGCAAATTTGGCAGATCATCGAATATCTCTAGGATGGGCTCATCCTCGCGAGGGTCGTCGAGATGAGAAGACCCAGAATCGGGATGATCAAAAGACTCGGTTTCGTGCTCCGCCAGATCGAAAGCACTCTCAGAAGGTGAAACCGAGTACTCATCGTGTGCGACATTCTCCCGCAGATAACCCTCGTGGAGAAATGCAAGATCAGAGGTGAAAAGTAGAGGATCAGGATCTAGATGGGCATCTGCGCTGCTGTCAAGTATCCACTCTATGCACCAGGCTGCATCATCATCAGACATGTGGCTCTCTGCAATCTGGAAGTAGGAGAAGGTACTGGTCAACATCGCGGAGGCTGGCAAAGTGTCTACGACTAATCCTCGCTCTGCGGAAATGCTGGTTGCCAACTGGTCCTCAGCATGTGAATCTGTTTGGTCAAAGTGGGGGACAAAAAGCTCGAATATGGGACTCTCTGTATCTGTACTCTCAAAGTGGTGTCCCATATCGACCTATGGCTGCTGGGCTGAGTCCTGGTAACTGTCGGACTCCGAGAAGTATCTCTACAGAAAAGAAGCTGACTCCTCCAGGACTGGAATCTGAAGTGGTTGAAAGAATGGCTGTAGTAGTGGGGGCTCCTCCAGTTCCTGGAGTATCGGAAGGTCTGATATCCAAGACTCATCAACTGGGAACTCTGGGACTGACTCGAACTCTAGCTGGAAGACCAACGAGAACTCGAGAAGACTCTGGGTCCGAACCTCTACTATCGCAGTCATCTCCTCTGTACTCTGTGGTGCTGGAGCATCCAAGTCCTCGGGCTGGTGTGTAGAAGTTGTCTCCTCATGTAATGCGATACACCGCACTGGTACTGCATCGTCCGCATATGTTGTCCCGACTAAGGTGTCTCGTGAAGAAGATCTCTGTGAAAGTAGCCTCGAGATGGTATCTAGTAAGTGAATGTCGGAACTGCGGTGTGAACCGTCGCATGTGGTAATCACCAGTGCTATTTGCTCTGCGGTCATCCTCCGCATGGAGATCTCTATAAGGTCTGTCAGTGGAAGTCCGTGGTCTGGAAATCTCCTCAAGAGGGTGTTCATATTCCCTGTCTGATGAAAAAAAAAGAAAAAGTTATGAGGTGGGTGGGTGGTGGTGATGATGATAGACTAAACAAATGGGAAAATGATGTTATAATGGTGGTGATGGATGGGATAATAAAGGAACCTTTTTTTGTTTTACATTTTTTTATTTTTTTTTAATTTTGCTAAAACAGGAGATGATATGTACACAAAAAGGTGAGGACCAAAATGATATTATGAAGATGATAGGAACTAAACAAAGGGGCATGTGAATGGTGATATGATGTGCTAAAAAAAATGCGAAAATGACAAGATGATAAAAAGAAGGGAAAATACCTACAATGGAGACGGTCGCCTATGATGTGCTCACGAGAGCACGGTCTTCGCTCGAATCGCAGGCGTGCGATGAGCTCGAGCAGCGCGCGGTTGCGGCTGCGATGTTGGCCAAAAAGCCAACGGATCACACCGGAGAGAGGGCCGTCGTCGCTCGACCGCGGTTGCGTCGCTGTCACCGATTCAACTCCGAGAACTAGGCTCTCCTCACATAAAGATGGATCAAAGGCAAAATTGAGGGAGAATGAGAGATATATAAAGAGAATGGAAGGAGAGGTTATTAAAGTGGTGGAGTTGAATGGGAGGTTGATTTATTAATGGAGTTGAATGGGAAGTTGGGAAAAAAATGGTGGAATAATGGAGTTGAATTGGTGGTTATTGTAGAGAGTGGAAATTAAATAATAAATAAATAAATAAAGTTGTCTACTTTAAATACAATAAAATAAAAAGAGAAGAGAAATAGTGGAGAATTTACAAAAGAAGACAAAACACCATGTACATTTTTTTTTACTTTTCTAATATGTAATTTTTTTGTCTTTTTAATAAGAGATATTTACAACGAAAAAAAATACAATAAAATAGTATAATTAAAATACAACACAAATATGATTTTTTTGTATTTTTAATAATTAAGAAAGATATAATAAAAAAATGAAGAAAGTATGAATATATACATAATATACAATGTACATCTAGGTCCCAAAACCCAACTTTTGCAAACGAGCTCCGATTTTAATGAAACCACTTCCGTTGGATAGATAATTTTCTAACTTGAACTTTAAAAGTGAGTTTGGTGAATTTGGAGTTCATACGGAGCAGGAATTTAGCTTGGAAGTTGGACTTTACGGCTTTTTCTCTTTGGGACCTAGGAGCATTTATTTGAGATGAAATTTGTTTTGTATTTTTGTATTTTTATATACATTTTTATAAACAAATTAGAGAAAGAATTAGCCAAAAAGGAGTTGAAATGAAATTATTAAAAATCCATGAAGTTTTAAGCTATTTACAAGTATAAAACTCCTTATTTTTGCGGCTTTTTATGTGTAATTTATTTTGTACAATCTAATATACAATAATTAATGTATTTTATTTACAAGAGTCATTTTGTTAGTTTATTGATTTTATTGACATTTATATGGGATTTTACTCATGGATTTTGCTAAGATTAAGATATTAAGATGATGAATCGTGGATTCATCAGAGGGCAAGAAACCTCAACCATGCCTCCTGCAATGGCTCCTAGGGGTCTACTGAAAACTCGGTGATCAAAGACCGCATAAACTCTGCTCTATGTGGGGGAAAGTATATCTATAAGAACTCTCGGCGTAGCTCTCCCCACGTATCGAATCTCCTCCCCAATCGTCTATGCCATCTCATGGCTCTATCTTGAAGTGTGAATGGGAAGGTCCTCCTCATCAGCTCCTCTGCAGTGATATCTAATTATAGATGTGCTCTGCAAAACTCCTCGAATGCGAACAGGTGAAGATAAGGCTCCTCGTGCGCCTCTCCTGAAAATGTCGGCAGTCGATGAATGTAATCCAAATCCAAGACGAATGGACCTAGTGTAGAAGCTGACTGAGCTCCCTGTGCTATCTGCTCTTCCATCCACCTGGGATAGGATGTATCTGATGATCTCCTCTGCTCTCTCTGATCACGAACGGAGTGCACTCTCAACTCAGCAACGGCATCGTCCAGGTCTCGCATCTGCTCAATCCGATCTCCGCAGACGTCTAGCGCAGCATGCCCAGAGTAAAGAAAGGGATGGGAGGGAGGGAGCGGGAGGTTGGTCGGGGATCCGACCTCCCTCAAAGGTGGACTAGACTGATGATCAGAAGGTGAAGAAAAATCCGCAAGAGTCGGCTAGGAGTGAGAGGGATCCATCATCCAGGGGTAAAGGAGAAGAAGCAGAGAAGACTGAAGGGAGGGTGGGTGGGAGACAGATGGATAGAGAAGAAGGGAGAAAGCGGTAGGGATCTGAAATCACACAAGATGAGAAAGCAAAACCCCTGATTCACCTACGCACACAGAGTTGAAGACCGAAAGGGATCGGTCAATTATCTTGTCGATTTTATTTTAGGTGATCATTTAGTCTTTCAGAGCGATTACGTGAGCTGATAGGAATCCAATATTTCTCAACTGACTGTCCCGTACAGAAAAGCCAGTAATCAGTCGAGAAAAATCGGATGTGGCTCTAGCCTAAGGTACGGGTCACTCTCTCGCTCATCCAAACCAAACAAGGAGGGGGTTGCTCTCCCAAGACAAATTTTCAATGAGGTGTCTTTTAGATCAAGTGTGATTAGCAGTCCTGATTTTATTATTTTTTTAGGTATTTTTCAAATAAAAGGAAACCGCCTAACGAATTTTTTGATTCTCCTGGTTATTAAGTCAAAAATCAGGGGGGAGAAGTCGAAAAAGCCGATGCGCGAGAAAATCAATGATGCATGCAGAGTAAGAGATGCGTACCTGTCTCCAATAGTCTACATGCAAAATGATCTGCGCAGAATTTAAAGACTAAAATAAAACTACCTAAATGGTGCAGGCGGAAATCCGAGCCCTAAGCAAGTAGTCCTACTCGACAGAACGTCTAGTCGACCACCAACATTCAATCCAAGAGTCCGGTCTAGGCTCACCCCTCCTCCTCTCGACAAATCGAGTTCAGGAGCAGCGCTTGGCAGGGTGGGATGTGGCGCGTAGGCTCGAAGGTAGTGGATCGACTATTTTATTAGTTTTTCATTCTTGGTCCAATTACCGATCTATAGGTACATGCAAAAGTTATTAAGGTGTTTGGATCCTATTTATTACGTCACAGTCAAGCAAAAATCCTAAGGCTAGGGGCTCAAAACTGCGAGAAACCAAATAGGCAGAAAATAAATAAAAATCACGAAGAAAACCGCGTAAAAGCCGAGGGGTCCCACGAGCACACCGGTGCTTTGCGAAACAGACCCCTAAAGTCTAAGTCTGGCTGAGAGAGTCCTGTCCCTATTTTATTACAACAACAATTCAAATAAACTGAAAATAAAACCTAATCTAAGGCTACACTAATCCTCCCACACTCTGCTGTCTCCTCGCGCTCTCCTATGGCTCCTTGCAGAAGGGAGCCGCCTCCGATTGCCGCGGTTGCACCGGCTCCTTGAAAGTCGCCGCCTCGGTCCTCGGGCCCTCGCAAGAAAACAAAAGAGTGTCACAGACGAGATAAAAATAAAACAGATAAAATAAGAAAAAGAAATCATGGTATATATATAGAAATGAAAATAAACAAGAAAAACAATAAAAAACAAAAAGAGAATAAAATAAAAGAAAATAAAATAAAATAAAAATAAAAGAAAAACAGAAAGCTGCGAAAAGTCGCGGATGACGAAAAAGCCGCAGAAAGCCGTGAAAAAGAAAACAAAATAAAAATAAAAAGAAACAGACTACTAAGCTGTGCTCCCCGACAACAGCGCCATTCTGATGAGCCACCTGAACGACTAAGGTAAAGTATCTCACTAAGGTCATTGTGACCTCAGTCACTCGGGACTCAGAGCTCAATCAAGAAAAATAATCAGACCTTAATAAGAGAAGAAAATAGATAGAAATCAAAATAGCGGTCTCGCTATGATATTAACCTGGTATAGCACCCATGGTCGAACTCGAGGAGCACGAGATGGCCTTGTGGCCTACGAAGTAGTCTAAAAACAAAGAAAATAAGAACAAAATTTTTTTGGTGGATTTTAAGATTTTTATATTTTTTTATATTTTTAATTATAAAGAAAATAAGAAAAGGCAAATGTAAACAACTTCAAGCAATTATTTAATTACTAAAAAATACTCTAAAAAATCAAATAAAAATATTTTATGATTTTTATATTTTTTACTGTTTTTGATGAATTTTGATAATTTTATGATTTTCTAGAATTTTATAAAAATGAAAGAAGGCAAAAACAAATGAAAACTGTCTAATCAGGCTTCTAATACCATTTAAAAAATATTAAATGGTCTGATCAAGGCCTAGAGATATTTTTCCTGGATAGTATAAATAAAAAGAGAAAATCAGAAGGAAGCTTTATTTATGTTTGAGTTTTCTTTGATTTATTATAATTTTTATGATTTTTTCAAGGTTTTTTAATTTTTAGGAATTTTATAAATCCAAAAATAGCCAAAAATGGCCACAAAATCAAACACACTAAAACACACAAAATCTTATTTTTTGTAATTTTTAAAGAGGTTTTACATATTTTTTTATGAATTTTTAAATCTGAACAGGCAGAAAATTGACGGGTTTTGAATTTTTAAAAATAATAAAAAAGATCAAAAATGTTCCCAAAAATTAGTGAAAATTCTACACAGTGGCAGGAGCCACCTGTCCAATTTTCACTCAATTTGGATAAAATTTGATATTTTATTTAAGACAAACAAGATCCCATAGTGTATAGGGACCTGTTCGTAATAAAAATAAAGTTCTGGTGCTAAAATGGAACAAGCTTAGAAACCTGGGGGCCCCTCGTGCAAAATTTCCAAGTTCTCACGCGTAAGGCACGTGTACTGGGCACAGAGGAACCTATATGCAACGAAAATAAGTTCCGAGGGCTTATTAGCAACAGGTGCTAAAAGCCCAGGGGACTACCTGCATATAACCCAATAAATTCAGCACATGTCCAATAAAAACATTCACAGGGGCATACGTGCAATTAACTAGAAAGATATTTCATTCCATAACACGTAAAAACTACAGCCTAGATATTGCAAAATCACCAAAATTCACGTGACAATGCACGTGTCCAACATACACAAGGGTAGAAATGCAATTAAAATAAACAACCAGGTTCTCTATGCAATTTTACCAAACTAAAATAACAACTGAAAATATTTACAAGACTAAAACAAAAATGTAAAACAAGAGGGGGCCTAAGTGAAATTACCCCACTTATGATCCGAGGGCTAGAGCGGCACCACGTATGTGATCGAACGGCTGTGAATCGCTGGCGCCTCTTCGAAGGAGACCCGCTCGGATCGGACGGCTGAGGACCTCCCACGTGGAGGATCTGACGACTGTGGTGCGCTGTGGGTAAACCCTCGCTGGATCAACGGCGGTGAAGATGACACGTTTAGATCGAACGGTCTGTAATCGAGGGCGTCTCTTCGTCTGATCGTGTGGTCCTGATCGCGCCTCCAATGGATCGGACGGTGGCGTGGCTCCTCAAATCAATGGGCGAGATCGCATCTGGAGCAGGAGGGCTGAATGGACGGCTCTGGAGGGTCCTCCAAGAACAAGTGGCCTGCGAACTTTGTCGGCCCGATACTCACGCAGTGGACCTCCTCTACTACTGCTGATATACAGAGAAGAATCGCCTCGATGGTCCGCAACTGATGCGCCTCTCCGATGAGGCCAGGAACGTCGGAGATGCTCCGGCGACGAAGAGGATCGGAGCTCCTGTGCTTGGAAGCTGAGGCCCTCAGATGAACCTTTCTTGACCTGAAAACCACATAGGAAGATCCTGGGTCGAGGGCAAACTGCCTCCACCCTGTGAGGTGAAGTGGGTGGAAGGTGCGTCAGGGCAAGGATCTCCGGCGATGCAACGACGAGGGAGAGATTGTTTCCCAGTTCTGGGGCGAACTGGGTTGGGTGGCTGAGGGAAGAAGATGGAGAGAAGTATGGCGAAGGTGGTGGCATGGTCGGGATGGCAAGTGCTTGGACGGAGACGTCGGGCGAAGGCGGCGGAGCTACAAGAACCAAAATCTAAAAACTACAATCTACGCTAAACTACAAGCTAAAGGAGTTACCTGGCGGGCATAGTCGACTAGGCTGGAGCTCCTGGAACTCCGGGGGTTATGGCCTCAAGGGATCATCGAGTCCCGAGGCTTAGCGCGCTCGCGGCGGCGCACGACAGCAAAAGCTGCCGGATTAGTGGGTCCCGACATCCCGAGCCTCACTGCTACTCTCTCTCGCTCCTCTGTCACTCAGGCAAGGTGGAGGACGTCACAGGTGTCGAGGGGGAGGTCCAGATATGCGTGAATCGTGCGGCAGAGCTGAGATTAAATATGACTAGGGGTCCGAGAAGATGGGAGTCGGGCAGGTGATTCAGAGCTCGGACCCCGATGCAATCCTCCGGGCGTGGATCAGGGAAGATCAAGGAAGGATTAGGACCGGGGTTTGCGGATTTGGCGATCGGATCGAGTGGCGAAAAATCGGAGAAATCGGGTCGGGCGACAAGATCCGCGTGCTGGTGGTCCAAGGGGGGGAGTTGACCGGGGGTCAACATCCCCTGTGGACCAATCGGGTGCGGCCACGTATTAAATAATTGGAAATTAAATAATAAATAGTAAATGACCGAATTTCAAAAAAGTTAAAACATGAAAAACATTTCTTTATTTTTAATCTATTTTTTTTGTGATTTTTATTTATTTTTTTGAAATAAAAAACAGGTATTTACAAAATAGTATTATCATATATAGGTATATACACTATACATTTTTAATTTTTGATTTTTAATTATTTATTTTTGTGCATTTTATTCCAATTTTATATTTTATTTATTTATAGAATAAAATTTGGAATAAAAATGTATTTTTATTTTATGTTTATTATTTATTCACAAAGGTTAAATAAATAGGTATGTACATTTATTTACATGGTATATATACAATGTTTATTTTGATTCTTATTTTATTTCTTTTTATTTTATTTTTATTTTTGTAATTTTTATTTTATTTGTTTACATTATGAAGTATAGAACCTGCACACATTTTTATTGGATTTTAATTTATTTATTTATAGGGATAAATAAATAGATAAAGGGGTCTATGTACATGGCTTTTATACAATGATGAAGGGATTTTAAATTTTATTTTTATTTTTACATTTTTATTTTAATTTTATATTTACAAATATATACATATAAGTACACACACATTTTATTTTTATTTGAGGAAAATATTTTTATTTATCTATAGGTATATATGTACACACATGAGCTTCCTTTTCTCTCTACTTTTGTTTTTATGTGGTCAGGCCCATGCTGAGCCTTCCCTTGGGATTAGGTCGCTCAATATTTATTTTAAATATCTCCCTCTTTTTTTATTTCTTTATTCTTTTATTTATGCACAAAAAACATGCTAATTATTCATTTTTACACAATGCATGCTATTTGACAATTATTGATATTTACAGGAATATACATGTGTTTTGCAAGGGTTTTATAGCTAAAATAAAAGAATAAAGAGTGATGAATGGGTATTCATCATCTATCAAAAAGGTGTCGCCCTTGTAGATAGTTTTCTATACTTAGGACGTACTTTGTCCTATGTATAGGGGGTGTGCACCCAGAGTTTTCATTCTTTTCGATCCTCTCCATTGTCTCCTCTTCTTGTCTATACTTAGGAATATCTTACCTTAAGTATAGGGGGAGACAATCTGAGTACGATATGTTCATTCCCACCCTTGACCCTCCCTGCTTTGTGTACAGTCTGCTATACTTAGGATTATTTTATCATAAGTATAGGGGGACGGTCGACTTCTCATTCATTCATTCCTTTATTTATTTATTCTTTAGACTTATCTATACTTAGTACGAGTTATCTCTTCTCTCTATGAGGGCATAGCTCAAGCTAAGTATAGGGGGGTCGTATATACTGTGTATATACTTTAGCCATAACTCGTACTTTCATATTTTGTTAATAATTATGGCTAACAATTCTTTAAAATTCATTAAAAAGATGTTGATTATTCCTCAAATTCTTTTTATGTACTGATTAATAAATCAGGTGAAAATGTTTTTTTGCAAAATATTTGAAAAATAGTTTGAAAATCTTTGTGAAAATATTTTGAAAACTATTTGGAAAACATTTTCTTACATGTTTTCAACCTTTGTAAAAATGTTTTGTCTTGAAAAATTTATTTTCTTTGTGTGAAATAAAATATTTGAAAAATGATTTGCAAATGGTTTGAAAAATGGTTGCGAAAACATTTTGAAAAATATATATATATACTGTTTGAAGAACCTTTGCAAATGATTTTCAAATGTGTGTACATGTTTGTTAAAATGGTTGTAAAAACAATTTAGATCATAATTTTCAAAAATTTTTTGAAAAACCTTTTCAAATAAGTTTGATGAATATATACATCACACCAAAATTCATTCTCTCTCTCTCTCTCTATATATATTTATAAAAATTGACCACTTACCCTTGTAAATTCTTAAAAATTCCATTTTTGTGAATATAAGAAGTATCCCCGTGTAAATATTTTAACCTAGTTTTTAGCCAAATTTTTTTTAAAAAAAAATCCAAAAAATATTTGCAAAATTAAAATATCAAAAACATTTAAAAAATCATTATAGGAACTGGAATTGAGGTACTTTAAGTCTTGTTGACTTAATTCTTTGAGGATCACGAGACTTAGTTCAATGGATTCTTTACTGCCTAAGTAGAGTATTTCGGAGCACACGCACGATTCTTATTGATAATGACCTAACTTGGACACCTGCACCTTTCACATGGCTCAACTAAGTTAGAGTGGTGAGGGGATTGGATTTACCGGTATGAGATGCACACAAGTGGAAGCATTTGTCCTCGTAGGGAGGGAAGTGCACCCCAACCCGTCCAGTGATGATGAATTCTAAAGACAGAAGAGTGTGGGTTGCAACTTGAAATAAAGCTTCAAAAGAGGGATAGTCTACTGGCTCAAGAGGAAAAACTCCCTATGTAAATGCTGTTCTATATAATATTCAAAAAAATGGACAGGCATGTACAAAAATAAAATGCCTACCAAAGTATGTGAATATGTTGTATAGCCAATAAGAAAGCTTGAGCTTCAAAGTCAAATTATGTGAGCCTACAACTGGATGACTTGACTACACTGGTCTTGCATCCCAGGATAGGTAGACACACTGGCTACCATCCATTCTTCTCTTCACCCCTCCTCTTGAGCTGGTTGCCACTTGAACTTAGTAGGGAATATCCTGCTCCTTGAGGAAAGAGTTATTAGATTGGGAAATCATCGGGTTATCATACTGGAGAAGTCAGTCTCGTTGTCATTCTAGTTGGGGAGAGCCACTATTACTTACACTGTACGAGTCAGCTTCATAGTCGTAAGGGTTTGCATATGAGTTGAGATATTTCTGACCTTGCTATTGAGGAGACTTGAGTAGAGTTTTGGGATTCTCGAAGACTGTTGGATTTCAAATCCGATTCTCAGTAAGGTTCTGCCTGCACTAAAATTCCAAAGGTCCGACTTAATCTCCAAACTTTGATCTTGTGAAGACAAGTTTGATAATTAAATGTAATCCATCTGTCTTCTTTCTTCTTTTCTTTATTTTTCTCTTTCTGCACTTATTGCATAAGTGTTTGCTAGGGACTAGCAAAGGCAAGCATAGGGGGATGATGAATCCACATTTCATCATCTTTATTATATCATTTTGGCCTCAAAAACCCTGGGAAATGCATGTAAATACATGTAATTCTCGCATTTTAGCATTCATGCATGTGTATGTAAATACTGTATAAAATACGGTTTTTAAAGCCAAAATAAAAAAATAAATAAAAGAAAAGAATAAAATATTTTAAATATTTTATGACCCGAAACTCCGAGACCTAGGCATCTCGACGAATAGGTTGACAAGGAATGAAGTGGGGGAGATAAGGGCTAGAAACCAATAAAGATTCCTCTTTGTTTAATTCATTCTTTATCCATTTTAGGACCTATTTTTACTTCCACTTTTTCACTTCAAATAAATAAACTTTATACATAAAAGTTGTAGATAATTAAATAAAGAAAAATACAAAATTGATTTCATTCAAAAATAATGTATAGATAAAAAGTTATGATCTGAATAAATTTCTAGAATCCCAACTTCCCAGACCTGTATCTCTCAAATAAAAAGTCGAAATGCATCAAAATCACCTTTAATTGTATATAACTTTAAATAAACTATTTAATGAAGGTGGTTTCATAATTTGCGGAGTTACGGTTTGAA
The DNA here is from genome assembly GCA_037367405.1 of Ottelia alismoides. Lineage (NCBI taxonomy): Eukaryota > Viridiplantae > Streptophyta > Magnoliopsida > Alismatales > Hydrocharitaceae > Ottelia > Ottelia alismoides. The sequence continues at coordinate 104,961 of JAZKJV010008972.1, read as the reverse complement.
AGTTAGGTTTTGGACCCCTATTGTACACTTGTACAGATTAAAATATTCATTTTATTCATTATTAATTATTTTTATTTTTTTATAATTTTGTAAATATAATCTATAATATATGTGTACATTAAAATCAGAATAAAATACTAAAGAAAACATAAAAATTTAATACATGTATTAATACATAGGTATAATACCAATAAGTATACATGTATAATTACTACTTCTATTTTATTAAGTGTACAAAATACATCAGAAAAATAAATATATTTATATTTAAGTGTATAAAAATATTTTATAAATATATAAAATAATCAACTAAAATAAATAAATTAGATATACAAAATAAAAATAAAATATTAAAATATATAGATATGTATACCTATAGAGGCCATAAAAGGCAACTTGTATTTTTATACCTCAAAAAAATAAATAAAAATCATCATAAAATAATTCATAAATAATAAATATTTTTCATTTTCTAACACAAAAATAATAAAATCGTTTGTTATTTTAAAATTAATTTTCAAATATTTTTTGCCAAGGAATTTTTTGGTTGGTCCACGTGGACCAATCAGAAACCTCTGTTGGTTGACCTCGGTCAACTCTCTGACCGAGGTCTAGCACTGTCAGATCGTGGTTTTTGACCTCTATTCTCAATTTTTTCGAGGCTTGTTCTTGCACCATTTCGCTTAAGACCCTTCATGACTTTTGATCCTCGTTCAATGAGCATGCACACCCAGGTGAAACCTCGGCCTTGAATCACTACCGCATCCGCTTTGCCTCATTTTTCCTAGCCCGGTCGTCGACCCTTCATATAGCCCCCTTGTTTTCCATTTTAATTTGGAACCCCTTTTTTCCCAAATATTCTCCGCCTTTCATGCTCTATTGCTAGGAGGAGGTGACAACTCTTCCAGGATGCCGTCAGGAGGATCGAGGAGGCGGCGGGGACGTTCCACCACCTCCGGCAAACACACTCGCCATTGAGGTTCTTCCTCAGGTGTTCTTCACCATTGAGATTTATTTTTCTTTATTTTTCTTCGCTTTTCTCGTTTGTAGTAGCCTTAGGAATCGAAACCCCCTCTCCGCTTTGCGTTTCGATATTCGTTAAACACCACCGACATCCCTCGCCGGAGCTAGCTCTGGCCGAGCCCCGTTTCCACGTCACCCACACCATTTTGAGTCACAAACCATCGAGGCATTTTGCCCTCGATGGTGTCACCTTTTCTTGCAGGTACCGGGATCCTAACGAAGAGCCTGGGGCTCATTTTGCATCTCGCCGGAGGTACCTAGGCACCTCCAGCTCCGCCGCCTCCTTGCGAGTGCTCCGGCCGTCACCGGGGTCTTTTGGAGCACCCAGCGCGTAGAGGACACCTGCAAGAAGCCGCCGACTGATTTTGAAGCCTTAATCGTCACGGAGGAGCAGGAGCGGAGCCAGGGAAGTTCGCCAGCTGTGGCCTTCTTCCCCATTCTTCGTCACTGCTTCCCCGCCGTCAGATCTGGCATGTTCTTGGAGCGCAGCAGCAGCCGTCAGATTCCCTCGAGGGATCTAATCTCAGACGTCCGCGCGAAGGGGTATCGGGCATCCAACGTTTGCCACGTATCAAGTGAAAGGATCTCCGCCATCGGATCACCAGTGCTTGGGTATTTTGTAGTCTTTTACTCGAGCATTTTTGTATTTAATATTTACCCCTGAAACTTTCATCTGCAGTTTAATTTTTTTGTAACATTTGCATAACACCCCTAGACTTTTGTTATTTGCACATAGGTCCCTGTCCACGTTACGCCACGTGACTCACGTATGTGGGGTGCGGGAATTTTGCATGGGGGCCCCTGTGGTTTTTATTATTTCTATTGAGTCTGGAGAATATTTTATAACGTGTAATATTTTTTATTAAATTGCAAAGTACCCTCGGATTTTTGGTAATTGCCTCTAGATCCTTGCCAGGCACGTGAGTACCCCGTGTGCCTGTGGAAAAATTACAAACATATCCCTGTGGGTTTTGGATTTAATATTTGGTCCATGAAATTTTATATTACGATATATTTTTGTGGAAAAATTGCATGTACCCCCTGGATTTCTAGATATTTACGAATATGCCCCTGCAAGTGATGAATTTTCTTTTTGTTTCATTTAATTATTTCATGCATCTATAAAATCACAAAAATTCCCAAAAATTTTGCATAGCTTGCTGTTTTGCTGCTCTTTCATGCCATATTTTTATTATACATTTTTATTGCATTTTAGTATTTATAAAAAATCAAAAACATGTAGTTTCTTTACTATCTACATGGGAAAATACATAAAAATTATAAAAAGAAAACATCTAAAAATAGCAAAACCCCTAAAAACTTCATAAAAATCTTAAAAATTACAGAAAAATCCTAAAATACAATTTCATTTCCTGAATTTTCTCCATTTTATTATCTTTGTTTTAAAATTAATTTGAGGATTTTTTTAGTCTGTTTGATATTTTTCATCCTCAATTTAATTTCGGATTTTTAGTTTATTCACTGTTTTCAGTATTTTTGCCTTTAAAAATACCAAACAAATTAAGAAAAATATAGAAAAATCCCAAAACACTAGAAAAATATAAAAAGACCAAAAATATTCCATTTTCTGAATTTTGAATATTTTTACATATTTTTATTAATACATTATCTATCTCCTTTCTTATTATATATATAAATATTATTTTATAAATTAAAAAAAGAAATTATAAAAATATATAAATATAAAAAGAAAATACAAAATCATAAAATCAAAAATCAAAATATAAAATTATAAAATCAAAAAATAAATAAAATTTTCGAAAATTAAAAACCCATAAAAAATTAGCATTTGTAGGCAAATACATCATACTCATCCTTGTGCATTGATTTTCCTGATCTGTCCTGCTTGTTCCCTGTGTTCGACACCCTACACATACTTGCACCTATACACATTTCTGTTGTAGAGTTATAATAAATTTTAACTCTATATCGCTCTTCGTATTTGATTTATGTTGTGGGTTAATTGTTGACTTAACCCGGGTTTATAGAGGGTCGCCACAGCGACTATGTCTCCGCCATGTGTGAGATACATTTAGACCCCCGATAGATCCTGGTTAATCATCTATCTGTGTCATGCCCTGGCACTGCTTCTTCTCTATGGTCTCTATGCGGTCCAATTTCTCGCTGATAATACATCTCAACAGTTGAAGACTCTCCTGTGTTGATGCTGCTGCTGACGAAGAAATGGATGGACCTGCATCAACCCGTGCTATCCTCTGATAGGACATGGCTTGGGGTAGGGGCTTCCCCTGAGTGTAGAGCCAGGTCCAGGATGTCATTGTATAGTTTTCGGCCATCTCCACATAGATAGCCCATACCTAGTCTTCATCTTTGGTGAAGTAGGAGCCCCCACATGAGGCATTGACAAGCCCTTGCAGCTCCAGTGTCAGCCCACAAAAGAAGCTCTGGACAAGATTGGGCCTGGATATGTCATGGTGTGGACACTGATCGATGAGCTCACGAAATCGATCCCACACCTCATGAAAATGCTCATTGGGAATCATGGTGAAATTATTGATCAAAGCTCTCGCTGTGTTGGTCCGGTTGAGTGGATAGTACTTGTTTAAGTACTTGATCTGGATTTGCTCCCAAGTGGTAACATATCTCCCCAAATGCTTCAGCCAATAGGCTGCTCCGTCGACCAGGGAGAAAGGGAATGCTATCATCAAGATAGTGTCCTCGTCCACGAATCTGTCATGAAACGTGCTGCAGATCATCTCAAATTCCTATAAGTGTAGAAGCGGCTCCTCGGTGGCTGGCCCATGGAACTTGGGTAAGAGCTGAATCGTGTGGGGACCGATCTTGAAATCGCCCAGAATCTTAGGGAGTTGAATCTATCGATGATTGAGAGTTGCACCATGGTTGCGCAACTGCCTCATCGGTCGTGGTTGTCTAGCTGTCTCTGGCTGATCCTCTAGGAGTCCGTCAGCTTCTCCTCCAGATCCTGGTATATCTCCACTGGCTGCTCGATGCGACTCTCTTCTATCAGCTCGCATCTACGCTAACTCACAATGCACCTCGGCCATAAATGCTCCTTGATCTCTGATCTATCTCTGCATCGTCTCTAAAGAGTCTGTGAGTGTGTTGTTGATGATGCCCTGATCAAGAACATAAGTAGAACCCTGGGGCTGCCCATCGATGCGTTCCTCATTGTTGTCCATCTCGCGGGTCTTTACAAAGGCAAAAGACCCCAACTTAGGTGCCATTAAGTGAACATAAATCTGTGTTGGCCTCTACTCAAGCACCTAAAGACTGGTGGAAGAAGGGTGGTCGAGGGGGGCCAGGGTGATAGCGAACTCAGGTTCAAAGAGCAGGCCTGGACTCTCCGAAGCTGCCCTAGATGAGTATGGAGGAGTGCTCGAGAGCAGTGCTGCCAGAGGCAGTCTAAGGGATCTCCTGCCCATCATCGTGATATAGGAGTAGTGCAGATGAGATCTGGATGCAAACAAAATAAGAAGTCAAACCCCTAATTCATCTACTCAACACGAGCTGATGACCGTAATGGTTCGATCATTTATCTTGTCAATTTTATTTTAGGTGATAAATCAATCATGCAAAGCGATTAGGTGAGATGTTAAGAACCCGATACTCCCAGGAGACCGGCCCAATCCCAAAGCTAGATCTTTCCCAACCAGTATGAATTGCGGACCGTTTACCGTATACTCGATCAATTCAATCTGTTAAGGATGACACGGCCTGCTTACTGGCTACCAAAGAGATCCTCACTGAAGAACAACTAACCCCAAGACCAGTAGTCTAATGGAAGTTCAGGTGTGGCTCTATCCTAGTGTGCGGGTCACTCTCTCGCTCAAGCAAACAAAACAATGAGGGGGTGACTCTCCCCAAAATAATATTTTTTGATGAGGTGGGTTTTAGGGTCAAGTTTGCATTAGCAGTCCCAAATTTTAGTACTTTCACTTTTCTAAATATTTTCCAAAAACAAACAATGCCTAACGAATTTTTCGATTCTTTGATTATTTTGAGTACAAAAATGGGGAGAGGAAGTCGAAAAAGCTGATGCACTGTTAAACACAATGATGCATGCAAAGATAGAAATGCGTACCTTACTCCTACACTCTACATGCACTATGATCCGTGCATAAAACTAAATACTGAAAGGAAACTAACTATATGATGCACGAGAAAATCGACCTTGGATGAGAAACTTCTATTAATCGTGAAGAAAAATAGCTAACTAATCAGAGAAAGAGGCTTGAGTTCGGTCTCAGATGTCGATCGGTGTCCATCACAACAGATCCTGCCAGCGATGTATACGACCTCTGGTGGTGCATGGCATCTCAAATGATTAAGTTAACTTTTTCAATTTATTTTTAGCTAGGTCCAATTATGATCTATAGGAACATGCAAGCAATTATATGTTGGGCCTTAGCTAATTATGTCACAATCAACAAAAATCCTAAGTCCAGAGGCCAGATCCACAAGAATCAAATAGAAAGTAAGGCGGTGAAATCAAAACACGAAAAATAACTGTGAGGTCCCCCAAGTGCACCGGTACTTGGCAAAACAGACCCCAAATAATGTCCAAGTATCTAAATGAGTCCAAAAATATCTAAGTTATTACAATACAGTCCAAATGTTCTCTAAAATAAAATAACGGTCTTTTGTCCTACCCTCCTCTTCCTCCTATGCAGGTCCTCCAAAATAATTCCGAGTCGTCCTCCAAGTGGTTCCTCGTACAAAAATCAAAGCAAATGATGGGCAAAAGACAATTATAATATGTAGAGATAAATAAAATAAAACTGAAAAATGACTACAAAACCGTGCTCCCCGGCAACGATGCCATTCTGATGAGCCGAAGATCATGTGGTTAAGATGGAAAAAATATCACATGCCGTTGTTCTCAACCAATCAATTCGATCAACGAGAGAAAATATAAAACCATTTAAAGAAAATCAATCAATGGAATGTAAGTGGTCTACGCTATTTAATTTACCTGGTATAACGATCAAGGTCAAACACAAGAAGCACGATTAAAGAACTTAGCAGTCAAATATTGAAAGTAAAATTTTTAGTGGTTTTTATTTTTAATTTTTTTATTTTCAATAAGGAACAATAGGCACAAGAGAAGAAGTACACACAGCATAATCTTTTTGTATTTTTCAATATATTCAAAAATGCTCAGAAATTGCAAAAAATATATTTTGGGTTTTACAGGTATTAAAATATTTTTGATAAATTTTTAAAATTTTCTAATACTTTTGTGATTTTATAAAAATTAAATAGTGGAAACAAAGGTAAACAATGCACAACCAAGAGTATTTTGCACCTTAAAATTAATTTAAGTGCCCAAAACAACTAGGAAAATTTTTTATACAAAAATATATACAAATATCTACACAGGAACTGAAATCACTATTTTGGATTTTCTAGAATTTTATATGACTTTTTTAATATTTTTAGTTTTTTACAATTTTTTGAGGTTTTATAAATAATTATTGTACGAAAATTGGATAGAAAATAAAAGACAGTAAAATACACCAAATCTTATTTTTTGGAATTTTTAGAGCAATATTCGAATTTTTATGATTTTTTGAATTTCAGGTGGAGAAAATGGCACTATTTTTTATTTTTTTTAATATCAAATGAATTTAAAATCCAATAAAAATCTCATGCTATAAAGAAATACACATCAGGAGCATGCCATGAATTTTCAAGAATGTATTAACCATGTAGAACATTTATTTCAATATAAAAGACATGCAATTTAATGGTTTGAATAGAGATCAATATGCAATTATTCAGAATATTTGAATGAAAACTTAACACGAAATAACAATGGGAAATAAAATGCAATTTATCCACTAAAAACGTACGCTACACGTGACTTGGCTCTGACCGAGGTCTTTGCGTAGTTTTGGAAACCTCCAGGGATTGACTTGCAAATTTCTCAATATTTTATTCTTTTTTACTCCCCCTAGGTTTTCTTCATTCCCAATCTACAAAAGGGGGAAGGGACTGCCAGGGTCGTCGTCCTCCCTCTTGTCTTCTCGGGGCAAACAACAGCGGCATGAGAGATGGTCGGGTTGGGCCGACGATCAGATCTCACGGGGATGCGCTGGAAGTGTGGCGTGACATTGGAGGCGCTGCCACAGGTGGATGGGCGATGGGGGTTACGGGCACACTGATCTGAGGCGGCGGTCGCGCGGGTGCTGGGGCACAGCGTGTTGAGCGCCGCTAGGCTAGGCGCTGGTCAGCTGAGGGCCTGGCGATGGTCAGTGATGCCGACTGTTGGGATGGCGGAGAGGTCCTCGCAGTGGAAAGTGGGCGACTGGGCCGTCCGCGCCAAAATTTTACTATTATTTTTTTATTTTTTATTTTTTATTTCTGAGGATTGTAAACATGAATGAAAGAAAATGTTTTTATATTATTTTTTATTTATCCTGCATAACAAATGTTAGGAAGAAAAACTATATCTATGTTTTTTTATATTTTTTGTAAATAAAATAGGATGCTTAAACTGGAGCGGATCCTGCAATATGGAAGATGGATCTGGATCTCCAGTCACCGTGCGTGACCGAAGTTGAGTGATCGTGTGAGGTAAAATAGGAATGTGTAGAGATCGAGATGTGAGATGAAAACCGGTGTCGGATCAAAACTCAAATATGAGGTCGGAAATGATGCCAACCACGATTAGAAATTTGACAACTAAATGACTTTGAAATTAAATCTGAAATTAATTTAAAAGAATGACTGGAAATAAAATGGATCTCACCTTGGGATCGGATACGCCATGATGGCCTCAACGAGGGTCGATTCGTTGTCACCGAATGGCTCGAAGGCTGGACAACTTTCTACGACAAGAAGCACTTGGAGATCGGGCTCCTTCTCCACCAAATATTAATCAAAGAATAATGGAGGAAATGAGACCCAATAAAAAGAGAAGAAAAATAAAAAGGAAAGATGTATAATTAAGGAATGTGTTTACTAGTGAATTAAATAAATAAATAAATTTAATTTAACTAATTACTTAATTAAGAATAAAATCCAAAATTAAATAAACAGATAAAATAATTAATTTATAAAAATTAATTAGCCACCTTAATGGTGGTTATTTAAAGCTTGGAATCAAATCTTTATATACAAGGTATGTTTTCAAATCAAATAAATGAATAAATTGAATAATTTAATAATTAAATTTAAATTTCGTAATTAAATTAATTATTTAATTAATGTTAGATATTTAATTTTTTGGTTATTTTTATGTAAGGAAATTAGTTGTATGCAAGTATTATATACATATAGTATAATATGTGCATGTACAAATAAGGAAATTATTTTTAAATAATATTTTTTATTTTTTTTAATAGTGAAGATATTATTTACTATTATATATATATTAAAAAAAAATATACAATAAGTGGTAAAACTACACAAACCTCTCCAGAAAACCGACTTTTCAACCGTAACTTCAAAAATTATGAAACTATAGCCATTTGAAATATAATTTAATTTAGAGTATAATGGAAGTGAGTTTGATTCAATTTGAGTTCGTATGGAGTCGGAATTGGTCTTTCAATTATCACTTTTCAGCTTTTCCTGAATGTGATTATTTGTCATCTATACATTATTTTATTTTACAATTATTTTTATTATTTACAAAACATTTTTATTTACAACTTTTATTTAGAAAAAGATTAATTTGAGGTCAATTTATATACAAATAAAATAGAAGCTAGGCAAAGTCAAATAAAATATACAAAAGAAACCTATACCATAAATTCCATAAAAAATTGAGCTTCTAGAAATAGTCTGCTTCCTTATGAAGACTTGGTTACACTGACTAACTTCACAAGGGAATGAATAATGCATTGTTCCATTCCCATTTCTTTTCCCCATTCTTCTAACTTCTCCCCATTTCGGTTGTAAAGACTGGCAAGGAAATATCTGTCTCCACGAGGATGAGTTACCATAGGAGCAAACTCTTTTATATTTCAATGGTTTTATCAGAAGAGCTGAAAAATTCACGCACACATGGATCCCACTTTTCAAGGTTGTGAGAGTATGTAACTGAGAGGATGGTTCTGACCAGACTATGAATCGAACTCAATGATAGGATTATGGAACCTAAGGGATGTTGTGTCACACTTCCTAACCTTAAAGTGGTTCTGAACAAACCAAGAATCTATAGGTCTTAGTTGAGCTCTAAACTTTGATTTTATTAAGACGAGCTCAAACGTCAAAAAATATTCCAAGTTATTGCTTTTTATTTTCTTTATTTTCTTTTGTCTGCAATTATAAGCATGGGGTTTATTAGGAACTAGAAAATACAAGTATAAGGGGATGATGAATCCTCTTTTCATCACCTTTATTCTTTCATTTTGGCTTTTAAACCCTAGCTAAATACATGTATATATGATTAATTTGTGAAAATAATATAAAATAATGTATAAATACTGTATAAAATACTATACTCAATACCAAAATAAAATAATAAAGGAAAGAAAAGAAAAAGGATGAAGGGTCAAAGACACTGAGTGACCCGAAACCTCAAGATCTAATCGTCACGATTACATAGTCGACAAGGAATAAAGTAAGGGTGAAGACAGAGAAACTGTACATAAAATACACATAAAACCATAATTCTTTTTGCCCAATAATTGCATTTTAGGACCCTTTTTATTTTATTATTTTTAGACATTAAATCTATAAACCCTCAACATGAACATTGTACATAAAAATACAAAGAAATACAAAATTAATTTCACTAAAAAATGATGCACAGTATGCCGAGACACACAAAATCAAAGCCGCAAGAAACTTTGCAGACATTTATTTTCTCCATACATATCCAAAATTAACCAAGCTCAACTTTATTGTTCATAAAATAAAATAAGTCATTTAATGAAGTTGGTTTCATTTAATTTGGAGTTAAGATGTAAAAGTTAGCTTTTGGGCACCAAATTATGCGATATACATATATATTTTATTCAATATATTTATTCTTTACATTTTTCACTTTATTTTATTTTTTTTATAAATTTGTAATTATCTAAAACATATTTTTATAATTATAATAAAATAAACTTATCAAAAATTAAATAAAATAAATAAAGTGTTTTCATACATAGGAAATGTATATTATAATATACCTATAAGTAATATGTACATAATAATAAAGAGTGTAAATAAATTCAGAAAAATGCAACAAAAATACCTAAATATGTAATTAAAAAATTAAAAATATATAAAATTCATTGATATATTGATAGAATATAAATTAACTTAAAATACACAGAATACAAGTATATTTACATATATTTATACATGTAAATACTAAACTATAATAAATTACCTTCTAAAAATAAATAACAACAGACACTAAATACTATAAAAAAATAGAAATATTTTTTGTGTTTACAAAAAAATAGGTCTAAGTTCATTTCCATGCTTAATTTCATCGTTAGTAGTGAGAATTAAGCTATAACTTAGAAACCCCTAATTTGACATGGAGCATGAGCTCCAGGCCAAATCTATCATATCTCGCAATGATTCACCCATGTTTTAACATCACTCTGTTCCATGTCGCGTTCTCGATGATTCTCTGCATCTGATCAATCTAGATCTATCATGGATGGGAATCGAGGTTCCATCCTTCCGTCGTTGTCGAAACATCAACGCACTTCCATACCCCATTGTGACCAGCTTCATGGACTAGCCGAAGAGAAGCCCTCGAGCCAAGGGAACTCAGGAGCCCTTTGGAGCAGAATAGAGCACTTGGAACTACTCCATGTCATGTAGAGAAGAAGGAGCTCCATATCGAACTTCACACCTCCTCGACCTCGTCATAGTAGGCCTGCACGTGAGGGGGGCACCCAGCAAGCTAAAGCACCTGTCAGAGCAAGGAGAGGATGTCAGAGAACCAAGAATCATCGGACTAAAATTCACTGGACAAGAGTTCTTATAAATTATTCTAGAGCCCCTTCTAGTCATTGGATCAAGAATACGACCCATATCTAATTTGGGCCATCCAATAAATCCGAACCATTGTGTTACCTCAACGGCATAATATCCCATGTGATAGCCGAAAAACCGTTCGATCAACCGACGTTTAAGGGGTAAAATTGCAAGAGACACCTCCGTAATTTTTGTATTTTCTAAATAGTATTGTAAATATTAAATTAAGTATAAACTTTTTGGTAAAATTTGCAATTAAGCCCCTATATGTTTAGTAAATTACAAGTAGATCCTCTACCAGCTCAGCTCGCGTAGCCCCTATGTGAGTTAGGAAAATATCACTTGTACACCTTAGGGTTTATGAATAACAATTTATTATATGAAACTCGAGTGTTAGTTCAAAAGTTATGGTATTTTTGCATGTGCTCCATCGTATTTGATTTATATTACAAAGATGCCCCTGCTAACTTATTGATTTTATTTTTTTTTCATTTCTATTTTCTATAAATAGCTGGTGTGCTCAAAAAATTATGCAAAAATAGGGACACATGTTTGATATGATGCTCATTCATGCTATGCATTTTATTTTGCATTTTATCTGCATTTTCCATTTATCAAAAATAAAAATAGCACATTTAGTCCCTATTTGACTTTAAAAATATAAAAATGTAAATCCTCACTCAAAAATTCTGAAAACATTAGCTATTATCTATTATTGTATTTTATTACTAAGACAAAAAATCACTAAAAATAAAAAAAGAAAAACCAAAAATAGGAAACCATGTCTAACCCTAAAAAAATCAAAAATATTTTCAAAATTTTGAAAAAAAATACATTTCTTTCTTTATTTATATATATTACTAAATCTTAACAATAATTTTGAGAAATTTCGGGCCTCATTTTATATTTTAATATCTCAAAACGATTCAGTCCATTTAATTATTCCTTGTTTTGGACAATTTCATAATTTAGAAATACGTAAAAATTAAAAAATCCAAAAAATCACAAAAAATAGGAGAAAACATAAAAAAACAAAAACATTTTCTGATAATTTTTGAATGTATATAGCTATGTTTTAAGTATAAATATATATATATATATACTATTTGTACTTATATAAGTTATATATAATAATTATTACTAATTGGTATAAATATCTATAAATATTTTTAATCCCTTCAAAAAAATAAAAAGGACTTTTTGTATTTACATGTATTTATATATTTATTGTAAATATAATACTTATTTATCCTATTGTATACATATTATTTTATATAGGGATGCATATATATTTATTATCTATTCTAAATAAAAAATAAAAAGAAATTAAAAATTAGAAAAAAAGATAAAAACATAATAAAAATTATATAATTTAAAATAAAAGGTAATATACAACATAAAAAATCCATTAAAATTAAATAATTAAAAAACCCACAAAAGCACTAAGTACATAATAACTAAATATATGCAGTTATACATTTATTAGAAATTATTACTGTTATACCCCTTGGTCCATGTGTTCGACACTCTACACATACTTACGCACTCTACACATCTATAAGTAGGGTTTATAATAATTTTTGACCCCACTTTTGCCTTGCATTACTTGATTTTATTCATATTGCGGGTTGATTGCTGGATGGATATGAGGTCTCATGAACAGTCACTTCGATAACTGTAGATCTATCTTGTAGATGGAGATGACCCTCGCTAGATCTCTTTCATTAACATGATGGGTCCATCACTTCCCAAGATGTGTTGCACACGCCTCTCGTTATGCAAGGCCACACTTTATCTGGTGTGGAAGGACACACGTGCATAATTGAGGTTTTGTGAGATTTTCTTGCAATACCGTAAAATGTAATATACATGTTGGGCCAATCTAACAAACACATAGTAGATGTTTACATTCAAATAAAATTGTGATTACATCATGAATGAAGTTAATCATTGATATCAAATAACAACAAGAGTATTAAGCATGTGAACATTCAAAATATTAATTACATTAACCCACATATACAAATGTATAAACAAATATAAATCCTTACACGATACACACAGATACTTACACGTATAGACAAATGCTAACACCCACACTTCAACACACTCACCTACAACATGCATTTCTAAATCACATATGAGATCAACATCTCAATTATAAAAAAAGCGCATTTTAAAATCTATTTAATTTAATCGAGTAAGATAAAACCTCTTATATATTTCAACAAACACCTACAATGCATGTGAAATTAACAAAAATACTCAAATACAATCATTACTCAAAATAAAAACTAATCTAGTAGATGACAAAATTAAAAGATAAGAAATACACCTAATAACAATAGATTAAGATGGGGGTGATGCTTGTCGGTGAACGAATACGGAGGATGAATGTATTCTCTCCAAGGGAAGGAAGGCTGCAGAGAGGTGATGACGCCGGAAATGAGGATGTGGGAGAGGAGGAATAGGCCGATACAGGAGGAGAGGGTAGGTCGGGGTGGAGGGAGGAGGAGGGGTGTCGAAGAGGGAGGAGTTTGGGCGGAGCTAGGGCTTGGAGAGGGAGGAGGTCGAGCGTATGGGAAGGGAGAGACATTTTTGGTTCGGAGAGAATGATGTTCTAATCTGAATGGGCATTCTGTTTAGCGGACTATGCAACTACAATATATAACCACAATGTAGTCCCATATTGAGGCACTAAATCACTCGCCTTAATTTGTGATCGCATATTATCTATGAGAGACTAATTTTGGGAAAGTGCTCGTATTTTCTATTGCGGTCACATTCCCACTACTAGTGGTCGTAATTCAGTGCTAATGGAATGTCACTTTTCTTGTAGTGGGTTTAGCCATTTTAGACCCAACCAATCGCCGAACTTGGCTATCTCACATGTGTGTTGTTATCGGAGAGGTCAAAGCGCCTCCAAGAACCTGCTTTTGATGTTTTAAAATAGATTATGGAGCGATCCACGAAGCTGATTTGAGTGAACAAGGGAGGATAGGGAAAATGGAAGAGATCCCTGCAATGTCTGATGTTAACTAATTTTTTTGGTAAGTAAGTATTGTATTCCAAGTAAAAAATAAAACTTTTACAAAAGATGGCACCCAACCACAATTACAAGCTCAAAAAAGAAAACCAGAAAACAGAATATACGCAAGGGAATTGGGATTGGGATCATAAAGGAAACTGAGACCAAGCAAAAACTCAATTCCATCACTGTAAGAGGATGCGACAGCTTGTAAGTACAGAGTTGATAATGTTTTCAGCAGGTGATTGCAAGCCCTTGGTCCACCGCCTGTTCCTTTCTTCCCAGATGGAGTAGATCGTAGCAGCTAGGACCGTGCCCAGACTTTTCCGAATCACGACATTAGGCCATGCAACAATCCAGAGGAGGGTCTCATGGCTTGTCAAAACGGTCGGCAAAGGAAGATCCAATCGCTGGAAGGAGGTGATCCAAATATTAAAGGAAAAAGCACACTCGGAAAAGATGTGGGTATTAGTCTCCGGATGGCCGAAGCATAAGTAACAGTGCGTTTGCTCACAAATGTTGAACCTAGCAAACCTATCGGTGGTAGGCAGATGTTGTCGAGCCATCCTGTAAGTAGTTATGGAGTACTTCGGGGGGATGTTTTTCGCCCCAAATCACAGGAGGCCACAAGAGAGGCTCCGCTCTTTCTCGGACAAGTTCATAGGCGCTGTGGAAGGAGAAACCCTTACCATCGAGGATCCAGGAGTGAGGGGGCATTGGTGCTGATAGCCTTACGGGCAGCAACTCTCCCATTAAGCATTACCAACTGATGTTAACTAGTTTGTTTGAGAACTTGTGATCCTTTACAAGTTGTCCCTTCCGACCAGGAGCTGTCCAATCTCCCTTGTGAGATAATTGTCAGTGAGTTGGTTCCGTGCAAATGAAAAGGCCATTTGTTGTGGAAGTGTGCCCAAGGGGCAGCGAAGGGGCTGGTGGAGAAGAGTTGGAGGGTGGCGGCACAGCTGCGAGTGGAGAGGAGGCTAAGATGTGACACCGGAATGCTACTGCTACAGCCATAGGAGGAGAGACGGAGGAGGAGAAGGAAGAAGTGGGGTGTGCTTTTTGATTAAATATAAAAAATGAGTAAAAAGCAACTCTTCAATGTGTTGCGTTTAGATTAACTCACCTGAATGGTTTAGTTAATAAACCAACTTAATGGAGCGTTATGGGTGTGAGATGGTGTGATATTTGTGATTCTGAGTGTAATTTTGAACTATCAAGAGTTATGTATGTAATTATGAAAATAGTCAAGATTTTAAGTGTAAATATCCCAATTTTAAATTACAGGGTCTGACGAGGCAATCGGTCTGTGAATTCCTAATTAATTCAGTACAAGGAACTTTTAATGACCATAAACCAATGTTTTAAAAATTGGACCAGACATTGAACCGGTTAGTCTTCGGTTTGGTACAACCGGGTCGGAATGTCGGTCCAAACCGGTCGGACCGATGATGATGCCAGCATGACGTCATCATTCCTATCGACTCGGAAAAAATCAGACCGGGCTTAATTTAATGGTCAGACTGGTCGAACCGATTTTCTGAACCGATAAAACCAAATATACATATATAAGTATGTATTTTTAGGGTGCACTTGAATTGAGGTGGCACCTTTCCTTGATTAAGGAAAGGTTTCATCTTAGGCCGTGGATGAAGATTGTACGAAGGAGATTGAAACCACTATGTGGTTTTCGTGACAACTAACATTCCTATAATGAGGGATGGTTAAATTAATGCTAAATAAAATATTACACGTCACTAATCATTCTATATTTAGCAAATAAGCATGTTTAAGAACACAACATTTCGGCAAAATCTTGGTTGATTAAAAGCAACTTATTTTGAAATAATCTGTTATGATATTACAAAATATTGTGCTATTTTACATCTTTATGTCATATTTTACAACATATAATCTACCGCTTATACGGGAAAAATGCTAAAAGACGTTGACATATTGCGTTTATTCAAATGAATTTTACACATATTAAGTAAAAAAAAATACATTCGGTTACGTAATAAAATACAAAATTGAAAAAGATATTGCAAACTCTCGTATACGCATATACATAATTAGAAATTTAGACATAAGGAAATTTAACATTGAATTACGTTATATATCTATAATTTACACGATACAAACGACAACTACAATTTTATAAAATATTTTACAATGTCATTATGATAACTGTAGAATATTTTTTACAAACTTTTAAACAAGCTTACCAACACATTTCATATTTTACGTATAAATTGTATATTTTACAAAAGGCTACACTATTATGTTAATGTATATCTCAATTAATATATGAACGTAACGTATAGGAATGTATATTTATTTTCTCAGACTCTTGATCACCTATACTTACAATTGTATGTTAATATATTACAAATGTAAAATTTATTTTACAAGAATTGAGTGTATTTTACCGAGTTTTCTTACATTTTGCATTAAGTAATTGACAAAGTTGCATCTATTTTACATTATTAGTCTATATTTTACAAAAGCATGTTATATTTTACATCTTCATCTTCTATTCTACAATTTGAGTTTTCGCTTGGTTTGATGTTCCCGACTCTACAAATAAAATGGGAAGATATACATGGTAAATCCTGACAATGATGCTCTCATGGTGAAATTTGAATTATATAACATATTAAAAATTTTATCTTTGAAATTTTGATGCTTTCAATAGAGAACATAAGCATTGATAACTAAACAATGTATGAAATCCTGAATTACGGATTTGAAAAATTAAATTAGTGATTCTATATACAACAGGAAAATTTCGCTTTAGAATGAGATTGCAGATGATATGAATAATTTTTGCGAGAAACACATGTCTGATTCAAAGAATCAAACGCTAAACGCAAAAATGAATCTTTTACATTAAAATTGTGCATAAAGATTGATGAAAACATATACTGGAATTTTAAACAAAGGAAAAAAAGAAGAAGAACAAACATATTGAGTAGATGAAGATAAAATACTGACCTGTTTAGACGTAGAGAAGATAAAGCAGAAATGATTCTCAAAAGCAAAAGTTAGCTACCAATGGTTGAAGAGCAAAGGAAAAAGGAGAAATGAAGTTTTCGGTAATTAATTAATTACCAAATTAATGAATACTCATTGATTAAGTTAAATCAATTTGTAATTTAAAAATTCAAATTCTTTCTATTTTTAGACAAAACCGAAAACGAGCTCCCGTTTAATTTCAAAAAATACAAAATTGCCAATAATTCAAATAAAGAGTTATGTGATTAAATTAAAGCGAATTTAAGGAAATTAACATATGAAGTATATTCATAAAATAAAGTTACAAGAAAACCTAATTTGAAATTAATCAAAAAGAACTTACCGCATAAGGGCGACGACGGCAAGGCGGGCGATCTTCTAGCTATTCGATCCAGGAGAGAGCTTCCACTCGAGAAATCACTATCTAAGGAGAAAAGAGGGACATCAGGCGACGATGGAGGAGATGCAATCCAACCTGGTTGAACCAACGAGGGAACGAGATGAAGACTCAGATCAATACAGTGGGGGTGCGAAGATGGAACTCCAGATCCATCGGCCGAAGCAGCAAATCAAAAGTAAGTATATTTTCATTTTTATACGACTATTTTAACAATTTTAGACAAATTTTATCTCTGGTAACTGGTATGAACAGAAGGACAACAACTACAATTTATCAAAACAAAGGAATTTGATGTTGATAAGGATGCTCTGAAGCTTAATGATGATTTTGGAAGTATGAATACTTATTTTTACTTAGATATAAATTGGGTTTTTTATTTGTAAGAACAAAATCACTGATTATTTCAAACACAATATATTTTTTCTCTTCTTTAGGCAAAGGTTATGTACAACACAGGTGCTACATTGAACATTTTGTTCAGTTCATTGATAACCATAGACCCACGCCCAAACAACAAGCACTACTGTCAAAGACGGCTTTTGGGAGAATAATTAACATTAGCCATGTTGACATACAAAGAAAAAATCTTCAATGGTTGGTTGAGCAATACCAAGGAGGCAGAAATTTCAGATTTGGGAACAAGGTAGTGAGTTTCAGTGATGAAGAAGTTGGAGCAATTTTGGGCCTGCCAAGCTCCGGATTTTCAATAACAGTGAGAGGAAGACACCTTCAATGGAAATCTTTTATATCTCACAAAATGTTTGCAGAAGGAATGATTTTCAATAGAAGGAAGTTGAATAACATACTCGAGGACTACTACAATAGAGATGATGACAACTCTGTCTCTATTTATGTTACATGCTTGATACTTTTGATGTTTGCCACATTCCTTTTCCCAGACAGTTCTTATTCTTTTCCAAAAGATTTGTTACACTACGTAGAATCACTTGAAGATACAAGATACTTTAATTGGTCTGGGGCTGTAGCACGGATGATACTATTCAACATGGATGATGTTGTGAGTAGAGTTCAGAAGAGAAGGGCAGGTTCATCAAGGGTAACTCTTGGTTACCTTACAGGATGTGTTGCCTGCTTATATGTGAGTATTTTGAAAATATATTTTATTAAATGAAAAAAAAATATTAATAACACTAATGTATCAGGTATGGATGATGGAGTACTGCTGCAAGGAGCTTGTGGTCAGTAGAGATCTTAGGCCACGAATAAAGAAGTGGGCTGGACCAATCAAAGGAGTTTCAAGAGCATTGGTTTCAATAAGTTGTGATCAAGTAAGACTTTTTGAGATGATTAATAAAATACTGAATGACTCGTAATTTGATTTTTTTTCCAATAATAAATTATCTTGTTTATATAGATATTGCCTGCTTTACAACTTCAAAAAAAATGAAATTGTAAAGATAGGAGCAGACGAGTATGTCTTTCCTTTTGAGAAGTTTACAATGGATGGTTTCGCGGTTAGAAGACCAGAAATTTTGATCGTACAGCCAATCCCGGTACCAGATGATGCTTTAAAAAGGAAAGGAAAGCAACAACTGGAAGAAATGACTGTCCAAAAAAAAGATGCTTGTGTTTCCAGTGCGGACATTGTAAAAAAAAAGAAACAAAAAACATGTATGTGTGATGCATTTTCCATTGAGATAGAGGAGCTGAAAGAGAAGATCAAAGAAATAAGTGAAACATATAGGATAGAAGTTGAAGAACATATCAGAATAAATTCAGAATTGAAGAAGGAGAATATTAGGTTGACAACTATGATTACGGAGCTGAATGAAAAAATAAAAATGGTTCCTGATCATGATATGAATGATCTTGGTCATAAAAGATTAGATTCAGAAGAAACTTTGGAGAATATATCTGGAAATAAAGATGAAGGTGACATTGAAGACAATGACCAAGGCATTGATGCAACAACACGAAATGTATCTGATGTCAATGCCGGAGATTTGGAACCTAGTGACTCAGATATCGGAGAAAGACTTCAGAATTTGATTTCTGAAATCTGTGATGAAGATCCACTGTATCAATCTCAAGATACAACAAAAAAAGATTCACCTCTCAAGAGTGACATGCCTTCTTTCGATCTGAACATTGGTGACCATTCAAAATCAGAAAATGAGAACACACAGCCTATTACAAAAAGAAAAAAGAGGGAAAAAGTCACTGTGCAACAGAGCTCAATAATAAAAAGATTGAAACAAAGAAGAGAGGCAAAAAAAATTGTACAAGAAGCAGAGAAGCAAGGGAAAGAGGAAATTGGAAGACAAGAGAGTGACACATCCAGTGAGGTAAGCCATAAAAAATAAAACAAATCCTTTTATGTCATTGAATACACAACTATGTATATTATAATTATGATATCAACTGTTTCTAACCTTGTCTATAATTGATTGAATAAGAATCAGTATCTCTGCGATCTAGTAACCGATTTCATTGGTTACGAAAAAGTGTCAGAACAGACAAAGAAAACGATCCAAGAATTTCTTCGCGATCCTGCCGACAAGTAAGTAATTTACCACAGATTTCATCTTTTATATGTAGAAATCATTAACTTTAGATATATAATCTAATTAAATAAAATTCATCAGATTAAACGCCACATACTTCACTCCGGGAGGAGTTGTAAAAGAAGGGATATTCATAACTTCTTGTACGAAAGAATGATTGAGGATACAGTACGTATGTTTATAATATCTACCATTTTATATTTGTTTATGACCAAATTGTTTTTGATATTGTAGATAATCGACATGTTTATGGATGTGCTGCACCATAAATACTACACAACTAATGATCTTGTCCCATTTGTATTCACACCAATATTTCAAATGGTGAGATTATGATTACTGATGTAATTAATCTCAAATATCTTTAATCATCATAATTTAGTATTATTAATTGTATTTTTGCAGCAATATTTTGTGAACCTGGTGGTCAATGCTACGGAAAGTGAATTTGATAAGCTTGAAGAGCTATACAAAGAAGGATTAATCATGCCAGAGTTGGAGAAAATCTTCACTGTTATCCACACAAGAAACCATCGGCACCTTCTTATTACCGATTTTAAAGCAAGAAAGTTCCTTTCATACAATTCTATGAAAGGAACAAAATTCCATAAGAAGGATGTATTGAAATGGGTATGAGATAATTAAAGTTTACATTTTATTAAAATTCTTGATTGACTGTTAATAACATTCTTTTTTAATTACATGTCAGCATGGATGGATTTCTGAGTACTTCATGGACAGCATATCAGATGACTGCCTTGCAGGTTGGGAGATCATTTACGTGCAAGATTGCCCGCAGCAACCTTCACAGAGTCTGGATTGTGGGATTTACGTGATGAAGATGATGGAGTACTTATGTGAAGGAAGGGCGTTGGACTTCACCTACGATGATATCGACAGATTCAGATCTGAAATAGGTTCATTGTTGTTGACGTGTGGTCACATAGAGAACTCGACGACACAATGATAAAGCTAGATGACATATTAAATACATATCTTAGGGTTTTTTTTAAGTCAGAACTATGTACTTTTTAATTGTCTTAAATTGTATAGGTTTCCACAGTTTCTACTTTATAACTTCTTTAGAACCAAACATTTCATTTAAATCTGACGAGTAACCTATGTTTGCATTGACTATATGTTACATGTTGTATTTATTTTTCCAAAACCTGGTTTTTGCAGCCCAGGTAGCTGCCTTTTATTTCATCAACCATGATAGAACAAGCGGAGCCCTTCATGGGGGATTACAGATAAGAGTCATTTAGAACAGGAGATGATACAAAAAAGTAACTAAAATACAATCTGTTGTTCAGTCAGAATCTGGTCTTTACAGACCCAGCACAGAGTACATTTGCTTAGCCATCTTCTTCCCAGTAATTGGGTCTTCTTCCTGCTTGTATTTGCCTCCTTCATAATGACTTTCAGGTATCACCGTTAGATGCAAAGGGACCTCTTTTTCAAATTCATCAGCTTGTATCTTCACGTCCATTTGCCTCCTTCCTGCTTGTATTCATCAGCTTCTTCTGTCCTTTTTCTTTTAGTGCCTGTTTCCAGTGCCCTCTTCCTTTTTTGCCAATCAGTAATCCAGTTATGAATTGGATATCCCATCCAATTAACATGTATGGCCCAAATTAGAGTATATTTCCTATTGATCACTCTTCCATCAACATCCAGGAAATTTTTTTGTAGGGATAATAAGGCATTAAAGACTTCCATCAGAATCAATTTTGCATCTTCCAGCTTCCATTGTAACAGATCCCTCTCAGAGTTATTGTGGAAAAAAGATTCAATATTTTTCTGGCTTGGAATATCTTTAAAAGAGAAATAGTAGTTCTCATAAATTTTTGATTTATATAAATCAGGTGAACCCTTTTCTTCCGTAATAGGAGCATAAATTGACTCCCTTAGTAGCGAGCACTTTAATAAGTCAACAAAATCTGGCGTTGAACAGTGCTGAATATAATCATTACTGCATCTGGAGTCAAAATCAACCAAAAGTTTCCAATAGAACTGGTAGATAGAAATAGCAGTCATGAGACCAACACCCGCGTGGTATAGTTCATACCAGTATTCCATTAAGTCCAAGTAAGCATTCCCAACATCAATGTATAATTCCCAAACTGAATTGACTCGGTTGATTAATAGAGAAATAGTTCTGTTCATCAGCTTAAAGAACTGAACTTTAATAGGCGGACTAATTTCATCTCTGTCGAAATTGTACTTCCAGAAGTCAAGCCTTGCTTCCATCATTAAGACTACACTTTTTCCCAGAATCAAATGAGCATTCAAAAAATTTCTTTGACTAATAAGACTCATTCTGTATTTGGTTGCCAATAATTTGAAGGGATAGACATTATCAAAGAATCTGGACTCTGCTATCCCAAGCCTTTTATATAAGAAAATGAACTCATTCTCCTCATTCTCCAACTCATTCATAAGCACATCAAGCAACGAATCTGAAGACTCGAGAAGGAAAAGGAAAGCTTCAGATTTAAGAACCTGGTGTTGAAATACTGATCCTTCCAGTTGCCGCCCGAACACAATGGAAGTCGCCATTCTTTTGATATGTCGTTTGACAACAAGAGCATATCTCCCTTTATATATATTAAAGAAATGCCAAACGTCACTTTTTGTCTCGAGAAAGGGCCAAAAAAGTACTATCTCCTGCCGAAATCCTGCTCCAATATCCGAAGTACTATCGTCATCATTATTTCCACTTTCCCATAACCATTCAACAGTCAGTATAACCGACGTCTGAAATTTGAAAGGACGTGTCACTTTTCGTAAAATATGATAACGATTTGTAAAATAATAACGTGGTATGTAAAATATTGAATATATTTGTAAAACATATGAGATACATTGCAACGCTCGATATATAAAAGACTTCCTTGTAAGATTAGAGTTTTCCAATGATAGAAAAACTTCTTCTACTTTAAAGATTAACATCACAATGAGGGGTGCACGATGATTGCTAATTGTTTGTTATTCTTCATATCATCTACATATTTCTAAAATCGTTAAAGTTTACGTAAAGTATTTCAATCCGTTGTTATGGAAACAATTATGTTAACAATTGGACACTTTCAACCAATAATCTAGTCGTAAAATAATGAAACTTTCAGAAAGTTGCAACCTTTCATCAAAGAACCCTTCATCAAATATTGTTACGTTTTGTAAAATAGTTGTAAAATATTGTTACGTTTTGTAAAATATGATAACGTTTTGTAAAATAATAACGTGGTATGTAAATTATTGAAAGATTAGAGTTTTGTAAAATATGATAACGTTTTGTAAAATATGATAACGTTTTGTAAAATAATAACGTGGTATGTAAATTATTGAAAGATTAGAGTTTTCCAATAATAGAAAAACTTCCTATATTAAAGAATGACATCACGATGATGGGTGTACGCTGATTACTAATTGTTTGTTAATATTCATTATTGATTTATGACAAACTTTATAATCAACTGGCTTACTGCAATGTGTCAACTTTATAATCAAATATCTGAAATACTCAATGTTATGATAATACCAAGGGATACATCTGATCTGATAGAACATAAATAGATAAATTCAATGATATGATAATACCGAGGGATACATCTGATCTGATAGAACATAAATATCACATTGTTTGAATTCTACAAAAAAAATGATCAAAAAACATAAATCATCAAACATACATATAAATAGATAATCTAAGTCTAATAAGCATCCAAACTTCAAAGGTCATTTGCATCCATGAATCTTTCAGAAGATTGGAAACCTGCAGACACAAACAGAATAAAAAGGAAAATAATAAGCAATATTAATATGGTTTATATTAGCTGTATAAAATGTGGCAACAAATTATTAAAAAAAAATATAATCTTACTTTATTAAAATTTGATCAAATCACTTTAATTTCATTCATTTTCAACTGCACAATAAAACACAAAGATTAGTGGAAAAAAACACAAATCAATAAACAACGAATGATAAATATTTACCATGACTCGCAGATTTGTTATTAGGACAATTCCTGGAATCGTGTCCAACATTGTATTTGAGGCAAGATTTGCATTGTCGGCCTCTGTTTCTTCTCATTTCAGTTTCCGATCTAATACGATTGCCAACGCCCTTAGGTCTACCACCACGACCACTTCCTTTCGTTCTAGCAATGTTAGGTTCTTTAAGAGCTGGTTCCGTAATCATATCTGGAACATTTGTATTGTTCACTGTTGTAGAACTCGACGAAGGTTTGTTACTTATCATGCGATCAATGCTGCTACATAAATCACTTAATCTTTCTTTGGCAAATAAGAATATATCCTCATCATGTTCAACAGAAGCTGAAATAATATGAGAACACAATTGATTTAGCTGAGACGACCTTTCTTGGTGTGCAACTGTCACATAAATAGGATAATTTCCTGATTTTTTAATGGTTCTTGTCCACCTTTTCATTATATATTCCTCATTCAAACGCTCCATGTTCTGTATCTTCAATACTGCAAGTATGTGCCTACATGGATATCCAAAGAATTGCATATTCTTGCATTCACAAACAAGAACGTCGCTTTCCGTTGACGATGAAACGCATAATTCTTCATCAGACTTCCCAATATATGATACAAAATACTGACAGTAATCCAGGGAGTTCAGATGCGTTCGAACATTATTCAATTCATATCGAAATTTATAAAATATGAACTTGGTGTATATACGAACCATCTGTACCTCCATCTTCCATTTGAAGTTTGATTTTGGAGTGTAAACATCGCCCATGTTATCCAGGTCATTCTCTCTTTCCCTACGTCGTTGAATTGCACTTTGAAATCTACAGACAAATTCTAGCAAGGAGTTCTGTTTAGTGATGTGATGTTGCAAAAATGCATTCATACTTTCACTCCTCTGTGTACTACGCTGACCAGCCCAAAAATAATCCTTAAGATATAAACTAATCCATTTAAATCTTATACTATACTTCTCGTTCAACCATACATTAGATGATAGATCATACTGATCAATTATCTTGCACCAACCCTGCTCAAATTCTCTTATAGTTATACTTTTCCATACAACTATGGAAAACGCAAATAGAACTTCGTTAATATCTTTAATCTTTCCAAGCTTACTTTTAAGCTTGGCCATTATATGCCAAGTGAAGAATTTATGAACAGTATGTGGTAAGCATATCCTAACAGCTGCACAGATTGCCGGATCTTCATCTGTGATTATAGATACTGGATGTTTGCTCATTACTTCTAGAAATCTCTCAAATAACCACGAGAATGACTCGGTTGTCTCCCTGCTCATGAACGAATTCCCAAAGAAGATTGTGTAACCGTGATGGTTAACACCACAAAAAGATCCAAATACCAGGTTGTATTCATTGGTCCTATATGTTGTGTCAAACGATATTGTATCTCTGAATAATTTATAATCCTCAATGGAGGCACTATCAATCCATATACACTGAGTAAGCCTGTTATCATCATCGGTTGTGTACGCATAGTAAAATTCAGGGGTATTGGCCTTACAACTTTCAAAATGTTCAATTAGAAGGTGCACATCCATCCCAATACGTTGTTTCTTCTCCTTTCTGTTCAAGTTATAAATATCTCGAACAATGCTACCAACTCGACCACTGGACATGTTTATGAAAGCTGACTGCTTGGATACAGGTATATTTACATCATTCATTGACTTCACAACCATTTTAGTTGCTTTTGAAAAACGTCTATTTGGTCTGAGGTATCTGCGTTTAGATGGAGAAACAATATTGTGATTGTGATCAGGTTCAAAATTCGATATAAACCAATCATTGAGATCAGGCCTATATGATACAGACATGAAAGCTTTGCACCCAGTCCTTGATATGCCAACACGGCGCTCCTCCTTATAAAATATACATTCATCACTCTCATCACTTCTTGCATTGTCCACTGACATTGATTTATCTGTATTTTTAGAAAACCCCTCTTTCCAGCAAACAAAAGATTAAATATAACTTTGCGCTCCTTGGAAATCTTATCTTTACCAACTCTAGATCTTGCTTTCCTAACATTGAATCCAATCTCAGTTGCGTATGCCTCATAAAAGTTATATGCATCTTGAAGAGATAGAAATATTTGTCCTATATGCGGTGTGATAGCATTGACGGGGTCACTGATAGAGCCGTTATCTGAAATTCATTAGAAATGTAGTTGCAAAAAAAAGTTATTTTTAATTTAAATTATTACCTATAAATGTAAAATAATGACAGATAATATAAAATGATGCACGTATATGTAATTTAACTGGTATAATGGACTGGAAATGTCACCATTTGGACGATATCACATAGGACCATATGATGTAAAATGATGTTCAAGATTGTAAATTGTAGGTCATTAATGTAAAATACTGAACTATACGACCAAATATACGTAATTTACGTAATTTGCAATTTTTTATTAACAACAACATATAAATGAACAAAGGTTGCAAAGTTTTAAACATCGGTGTAGTTCAGCATACCTGTTTGATGTAAATTATCATCAGTTAGTGCCCCGAGTCCAATAAGTTCACCCTCTCCGTCAGATAACTAGAGATACAAAATATAATAATGTCACATATTAAAATAAAAAAGCCCAAAATGTTAACGCATATAACGACTTCGATTCAATAACCAGATCGTCTTTCAACCAAAATAAAATATTTCTGGTGATTTGCATACATAACATTATTACAGGGAAATGAAAAACGTACATTACCTGGGCATTATCTCTGTAAAATTCAGGATCTGATGATTCGCCGATTTCCATTGAGTTTCACGGAGATATGACTAGAAATTCTGAATACTCGTTCAACGAAACGTTAATGAAAAATACATATTTTAGGAATAAAGAGAATTCAATTCGAACATAACCAATCCGCTAGAAAATAGGAATTCAATTGATTTCCACCATATCTGTCATCATTAATAGAATATGATAATTTTCTATAAATAGAACATCATTAATAGAGTCGTAGTGGTATCGACTCTCCAAAGGTGGTTTTTACTATAACCGTCGATGTTAATCGGACGGGTAAGTTTATCTGTCTCACAGTGATTGAAATGAGGCGCCACCTCAATTCAAGTTTTTCCTGTATTTTTATATAAATGAAATAATAATTTAAAGGGATATTTACCCAGCGAACCCTTAAATCTTTCAAAATTACCTCTACGACCTTTAAAACATCGATATTCCTCCCTAGACCCCGTAATCTTGCTAACCATTACCGTGCAGACCCTCTGGTTAACTCCCATCCATTTGTCCGTTAAAACTAACCGGCTTCCGTTATATTTGTTTACATTATACCCAATTTGTTTGTTAAATTTACATTCATTGCCATTTCCCCTTGGATTTGGCCCTCCCCGCCATCCTCCTCGAAACCTCAACCCCACCGTGCCGTCCAAAGCCCCGGCGTCGCTTCCCCTGCTCCCCCGCCGGCCCTAGCGCGCCTCGGCTACCTTAGCCCTCCCGACGCCAGACCAGAGATGTTGGCGGCGTCGAGGTACGCACGGCGCTGGGAGTCAGTAAAGTACACGTGGACACCGATGACGCATTCCGAGATGGGGTCGAGCGAGCGGGAGGCGAGGGAGCGGAGGTGGGAGAAGAGCATGGCGAGAAGCTGTACGACGGAGAATTGGCGGGGGGAGCCGCGGTGGGTGACATGGACGAGGATCTGGCTGTTGGAGGGGGAGATGGAGGTGGAGAAGGGGAGGTCGGAAGGGGGAGCGGAGGAGGCGAGGAGGCACAGGAGGAGGAGGTTCACACCTGCCCCACCGACGATGGACCTCCGCCCTGCTGCTGCGGCCCCCTCCCGATGGGCTCCCGCCCCCACCTCCCGACCTCCGCCCTGCTGCTGCGGCCCCCTCCCGATGGGCTCCCGCCCCCACCTCCCGACCTCCGCCCTGCTGCTGCGGCCCCCTCCCGATGGGCTCCCGCCCCCCACCTCCCCCGCCGACGATGAACCTCCGCCC
Organism: Ottelia alismoides; assembly: GCA_037367405.1. Classification (NCBI taxonomy): domain Eukaryota; kingdom Viridiplantae; phylum Streptophyta; class Magnoliopsida; order Alismatales; family Hydrocharitaceae; genus Ottelia; species Ottelia alismoides. The sequence goes on along the minus strand of JAZKJV010008972.1, from coordinate 77,038 downwards.
TCGCGCGCGCCCAGCTGCTGCTTCGTTCCCCTCCCGATGGGCTCCCGATGGAGCCCCCCACCTCCCCTGCCGACGATGGACCTCCGCCCTAGCTGTTGCTTGGCTCCCCCTGCATGCCCTGCTGCTGCTTCGGCCCCTTCCGATGGGCTCCCGATGGAGCCCCCACCTCCCCCGCCGACGATGGACCTCTGGCCTCCCTGTTGCTTGGCCCGCCACCACCCCCCTCCCCGCGATGTAGCCGCCTGCGCTGACGAAGAACGCCTACATGATTTTTTCCCTTTTTATTTTGGCTAATCCTAACCGTCCGATGATAATTGGTTAGGTTAACTCAAGACTAACTCGGGTATTTGACTCAAATATAGTTAATATTGACGGCATGGTTTGTTGGGTAAGACGGAGCAAGATTACGGGGTCTAGGGAGGAATATCGATGTTTCAAAGGTCGTAGAGGTAATTTTGAAAGATTTCAGGGTTCGCTTGGTAAATATCCCTAATTTAAAATTTCCAATCTTTCAATAGAATAACATTATCGCCTATTTCGAGTAAAACTCTACAAAAGTTAGTCGCATTTTCTAGAATTATATATGAATATAATATTATAATCATTTATTTATATTTGCTTCTAGAAAATTATTCTAAGAAAGTATTGGTTGAACATATATTCCAAAAAATGAGGGAAATACCTTATATCGTATAAGTTAAGAAGGGTACAAGTGATAAAAATCCCATTATTTCATTATTTCACTATTATTTTTTGAAAATTTACCAAACCATCAAAATTGGGTCAATCCGGGTAAACCAGGTCCGACCATCCAGATCGACTCGGTTCGACCACCAATCCAACCCGATTTTTTATTTTTTATTTTTTTTGAAATTAATTAAACAAAACCGGCCGAACCGACTGGGTTGGAGCCGTTTCCCGGTCCAACCGGTCCGACTTATCGGTCCGGTGCGATTTTTCAAACCCTGCCATAAACATCACGGATTGATTTGAATTTGAGTGGACTATTGGGCCACATGCCATTTTTTAACCCAAAAAAATGATGATTCCGAAATGGTTTCTAACAGATATTGCTAGATAAGTCCGAAGGATACAAAGGGACAAGTACATTACAAAAATATGCATAACCACATCCTTATTAACTTTAAATGATGCCTACTGAAACTTTTTAAAAGAAGAATTAATATCTTTAAATATTGATGCAGATATATAAACAGATAATCATGATTGGATGCAAATATTTAAAATAGATAAGGATTATGCAGCGGATAAAAATGTATTCTAACACTTACATTCAGAAGAAATATTTTTTAAAATTGAATCTAATGGAACTCTATATAAAAATTACCTAAAGAACACAAAAAAGAAACTAAATAAAGTAATATGTCATATTTAGTAACTTGTATAATAAATAAATGAAAAATGAATTGTACAATGATGAATATTTTTCTTCTTGCATTTTGAAAATGACTCCAGAATGCACTATATTATATGTAATCCTTTAATATCATTAGATATATGTAATCCTTTAATATATTTAGATATTTGTATTTCCAGGCACGCACGATATATCTCTCTATACATTATATGCACATAAATTTAGTAACAAGATATCCGTATTCGAAAAAAAATCCCTCACAAGTTTCATTTCCATATCTCAAAGAAGAATGGAAACGGTATTGGCAATCGAATCTACATCAGGAAAAAAAAACTAATAATCTTTATTTAAATATGTAAAAATAAGAAAAAATGTCCATGTCTAGCTTAAAAACATATACGTGGATTTATAGATGCATCCCTCCGCTACTCCATCTGCAGGTCAACGCCGGGAGATTGCACTTCTGAAACACGGCAATATAAATATACAGATTGCACCACCGATCTGGATCTCAGCATTGCAGTCGAAAGGAGATCATCGGAGAACAATCCCATGGCTGAAGTTGCGGTTACTGACGCTATTTGGTCCTTACCAGCGTGCCTTTGTCTTGAATCTTTAGACTATCATCCTGTTACAATCTCAACGCCCGCAGACTATTATGGTGACCTTTTCTTCTCCATACATGATGGGTTGCGGAGCTCGCTTGACTTCGTTCAACGGAGAAGCAGGATGAGTTGGTTCGAAGACGAGGGAAAGTCATTGATCAAAGAGATCAGGAATGCGGCCCTCGATGTCCGTGATATCACAGCTGTGTTCACCATCAGATGTGGCAAGGTGAAAAATGCCATCATACCCAGGTATGTCCTTGATGCGAAACACTTGTTTGGGATTCGCAGGGGTTTGGTTGACGATCTGGAGAAGTTGAAGCGGAGGTTATGCCATCTGAAATTAGAAATATCCCGGTTTAATGTCGAAAATTCCTCTAAGGGAGTCCGTCGTAACAATTTCATATGTGGGTTTGAGGACAACCGTATACATCCTTATATGGAATATATAAATGTCGGTCCCATTGGGTTCGAGGATGAAAGAAAGAAATTAATGGGTCTGTTGCACCAGGAAGAGACCAGATGTTCCGTAATCGGAATTCTTGGAATGGGGGGTGTGGGTAAGACGACTCTTGCTAGACATGTTTTCAATGATGCTAAGGATTTTCCCGTCCGTCTTTGGGTGAACCTCTGTGAAAATTTCATTGAAAATCATGGAAGTCGCCGGCTCTTGATGGATATTGCACAACAACTGGTGGGAGGAGCTGATGAAATCACAGGTGTGGAGATAATAAAAAAACATCTGAAGGATAAACGATATTTGATTGTATTGGACAATATGTGGGAGACAAATGTATGGGATCTACTGGAAGTGCATCTGCCAGATTCATGTAACAAAAACAGAATTATAATCACCACTCGAAATGAGAATGTAGCATTACATCCGAAATGCAGCATTCCCTGCTCAGATTGCAGTGTTTGAATTGCATGGAGTCTAGGAAACTTTTTGAGCGTGTAGCTTGTGGGAATAGGAGCGAATCCGGGATATTAGACTATGGACTTGTGGACTCATGTGGAGGTTTACCACTGGCACTTTGTGGCCGCGGGTTCTCTCTGTGAAATGCAAGGTAAAGTTGCAAACAGATATTGGCGTCAAGCAGAAACCTGGCAAGATTGTTTGGATGTCTTGAGGTCGAGTTATATTATCTTGCCCTATCATTTGAAATGGTGTTTTGTTTACTTGAGTGCTTTTCCTGTGGATTCTAAGATAGAAGTGGAGAAGTTAATAAAGTTGTGGGTCGCTGAAGGCTTCGTTATAAAAGAAGACGAGAATGATGATGGGAAAACTATGGAGGACAGCGCTAGAACATACCTAGAGGAGCTGAGGCAGAGGAACTTGGTAACTGTTGAATCCGTGACAGAACCCAGTAATCAGTGGGGTGTTACTTATGTAAGCTATTGTTATGTTCACAAACTCCTGAGAGAAATTGGTGTAGATGAGGCAAAGGAATCAAATTTCATTAATTTTGATATTCACGGTAAACACCCTCATGCAGTCCATCGACTCGCCCTTCATGGAAAACATTCATTGACAAGTTGCTCCAGGGGCATGGTGCTCAACCTTGAGCAACTCAGTTGTTCTTTGCGTACGTTGCTGAATTTCACACCTGCTGATGACATATACTATAAACAGTTTATATTGCTTAGAGTTCTCGATCTCGAGAGCGCCAACATCCTTTATCTGCCTGAGGAAGTGGGTTGCATGATCCAATTGAGATACCTGAGTCTTAGAGACACTCTTTGTTGGGAGCTTCCACATTCCATAAGCAAATTATCTCGTCTAGAGACCCTGGATTGCCGTGACAGGATTGGAAGAGACAGCATCATACCGAATGATGTATGGAAGATCACGACACTTAAACACGTACACGGAAAATACATCCTGTGTGATTTTGATGTTTCTCATCTAAACGAATTGCAAACTTTAGAATCAATGTGTCTGACTAAGTGGATTGAAGATGCCTTGCAACATTGGACCAAAGTTCGTGTGCTTTATCTGCATATACTGCCAGGTCTGATGGTGGAAGGTGGCAAGAAGAATAATAGCTGGATATATTTGCAAAGTTTGCCCTTGCTTAAGTTGCTTGTTCTAAACCTTTCTCGGTACACACACATTGAAATGAATGCGCTAAAGGTAGATTTCCGAGTCTGCAGAGCTTAACGCTAGTAAATTTCGATCTTGAAGTATGGGAAGTCGAAGAGGGATCCATGCCATTACTCGAGATGCTCGTGCTTCACTCATGCACGAGGTTACTCAGGCTCCCAAGTGGTCTGCTTCACTGCATAATGCTTCGCGAAATTCGCTGCATTAAGATGGGTAATGAATTCTGCGAGTGGTATCTGAATGCTGAAAATGAAGATGCTTCGGAGTTCCGTCATGTGCCATCAATTCATGTGACTGGTAAACCAAATTCTATCTTTTAGCATTTCTTTGGGTCATTAACAACTCGATAAGAAAACAAGATGATTAAGTAGCTCTTCAAAGTTTATTTAGTCCTTAATTCTATCAAAACTGTAGCCTTCCAGACGTGGAAAGATATCCCGATTCATCATTTCCAGTAACCACGTGAATACGATTGACAAGTTTATTTTTTTAGATATATGTTTGAGTTCTGAGATTAGCGGTTTAAACAAGCTAATTAGCGGCATAATATTTAGCGTTGAAAAAAGTATCACAGTCTCTTTGAAAGCTCGACGTGATAAACTTGTTCTGCTCTACCTTGTTGCTTGAGACCATGGTTATCAATATATGGCAAAAAAGGATTAGGATGTAAGGATTTTATAAAGACCATTCAACAGATGAAATAATGATGAAAAAAATTGATGCACTAATTATGCAAGGAACAACGGATTAACTCATAACAAGCTGCAAAAACTTCTTTGTCTTATGCTATTTAACCAAATCTCGTCTCATATAACCGTGATATCTGTATTGTGCATAACTGGGGTTGCTTTTTTTCGCAAGATCGTATATATGTTCACTGACCTGGCGAGTTTTCTTACGCTAATTGCTTTTGAAGCCTGTTGAATAAACTGAATCTCATTCCTTTTTTGAAGGAATCGGGAAAGGATTCTGATCATCGTTCTTTGTTCTGTCAATAGGAAAGCGGATGGCGAGTAATTTCGCAGGATTCCCCAAAGACGAGTCATTGTCGGGACTAAAGACAACCATATTATCAAATGCACCAAAGCAGGAAAACCAAGTTTGATCAGATTTCATTGAGGTATGTCTACATAAAAATGCACTGCATACAGAGTTGTGTTGCTTTCAGAAACAACAAAATCCTTGGTGGAGATCCCCTCTTCTTTATATAGACAAGAGAGAGGCCTCTTTGCATTTGCATTTTGCATAGTCAGCAACTAAGATGCCGTGGGACAGTGGGGCATTTATTTGATACAGGAGATGTTGAAAACAATGCGTTAAATAGTATTAAAAACCACAATAAAAATTAGCTTTCTTCATCAATTAATCATGTCCTAATTAGCAGACATATTACATATGCATCACAACAACAACAACAAAGCCTTTTCCCACAATTAAGTAGGGTTATATTACATATGCATACGCAACCTTAATTTATGTATCCGATTAATTAAAAACATCTATAATATTAATCAAAGAATAATAACATCAATTGAAGTGCTTAATTTTATTATTGGAATTCTAATTTGAAGCACATATGGATTAGGAAGTATAGACATGGTGTAATATTGTTTAACACAATGATTTGATGGTAGAGCAGAGTGTGTGCCTATCACCTTAAAGAGCAGGTGAGGGAGTATAGACATAGTGTAATATTGCTTGTCACAATGGTTTGGTAGTAGAGCAATGTGCCTATCACCTAAATGATCAGGTAGGGGTGCACACGGATCGAATAAAATCCGTATACCAATATATTTTAAAGTTATTAAATTGGATGGGTTTCAATTGAATTTAACGTATGGATTGTATCAAATCTTTACCAAAATCTGATCAGGTCCAAACCGATCCGTTAATCCATTAACACACACAAGTACATAAATAAATAAATACATACATACATACATATAAATTTACATACATACATATATAATATGTTTGTGCACATATTTCGAATTCCTTTTATGATCATAATTAATGTCATTCATGTTATTTTTCCATATCAATCTTGGAGACAAGTCCACTTGATATCACGCTTTCTTCTCTCTTCCAAACGCAAATGTTAAATATCCCGAATAATAAAGTGACTATAATGTGTAGAATTGTAATCTATGTTCAGTTATTCCCATCCTTGTCAAACCCTGTCTCTCATTTCACTATTGACAACTACTGTTCCTCTCAGTTCCCTCTTAGTCCATTTCGATGATGCCCCCCTCAGTGTTGTAGAAATCAGAATTCGGTATTACGTCAAAGGGGTTGCTGAATAAAGAAATTCAATTAAGGGGACTATTCAGAATTATTTGTTTTTGCATTTTTTAATTATTGTAAATATAAAAATTAGATTTAATATATATTTTTATATATTTATTCATATATGATCATCAATCAATAAGAACCCAAGATAAAAGCACCAACTAAGTTACATATATATGGAGATTTTAACATTGTCGTGATACCAGGATAAATGGAAACTTTAAAATCAAAAGTATGTTGCTATAGTCGTCCCAATATTTGGTCAAATACTAGATATCAGGTATGAATATTCGAGAATATTCGGATTGAACCAAATATTGACTGAATTGCAATATTCTATTTAGTAACCCCACAGAATAAGAATATTTGGCTTAATATTTGATCTATTTGACCAAATATCACAAAAACCCCCCCTCTAGCATAACATCATTCCCTTCCATTAGAGTGCCACCATCCCCTCTCTTGTGATGTAGTCGCATGTCTCAAACAATATAGTTCCCCTCCTACACAATACCAATTGGTCTCACTTTGCTGCCACTCTTATGATCTTCGTAAAAAGAAAATAAATCTAGGATAGTTGCATGGTACATTTGTTAGATTTTTTTGACCCTTTGACTTTGTACTTTTTACTTTCATTAGCTTGCAATCTTGTACTAGACATTAGGAGCATAGATGGATGCATACATGCAATATGATTTCATATTGTTATCTCGTCCTAAATATTTCAATAACTTTATAGTTTCCTATCATATAAATAAATTAAAACTTACCAATGTTGAGTTACTCATTTTACTGAAATCCACTAAGGATATCATGAAAAAAGACAGTACCTCTACTAGTGCAATGGATGCACAGGTCAAAGGGAAGAATCGTAGTAAGAAAGGGTCCAAGAAGGGTCCTACTCAAAAGAAAAAGAAGAGCCATGCCGTTGGCACCTCTTCGAATGCTTCCACACATCTGACATCGAAGAAAGGGGACATACGCCATCACTGCAAAAAGTCGTAACACTATAAGCACAACTGTCCATAGTGCCCAAAGAGCCTTGAGAAGGGCAAAGATGCTGCCCTTGCAGGTGATGAATCTCATATTCATCACTCTAAAAATGACTAATTAAGCTCAAATCCCTAAAATTCATTAGCATATCTTTATTTGTTATGCATAATTAGCATTCATGTATGTATTGATAATAATTACATTTTATCACTCATATTGCATAAAATAAGAAGCAAAAAATCACAGCCAAAATGACTTGTAAAATAGCATAATTTCCCTAATTTTTAACTAATCCATGCTAACTCCAAATGACATGAAACCACTTTCATTTTGTTCATATTACTAACAAGAATAAATGAAAAATACAAAAAAATCACTAAACTAAATAAGTGGACCAAAATCTCAAAATCTAATTCCAGGATTCTCGGACTAAAACCTCAATATCTTCCTCATCCAGTGTTCGATTTGCTCGTACTCACTTTTGAACTAATGTACATTCAAATGTATTCAAAATAAGATCAAGTTCAAGTGAATCAGAGCTCATATGTGAAAGTTGGATTTTGGTCCTCTTTTGTACTTTATATTTTCGCAGTTTTTGACCAATTATTTTTGCGCATAATTAACTCATTTTATTTTATTTTTTGTTCATTTATTTTCTTTGATAAAAGTTTTATTAAAATGTGTAGAAATCCATATCCAAAATAAGCTTGAAATCAAAGGAACTAACTGAGTCTGAGACTTCACTAATTGTCTGTACAAAAATAGTCTTTTTCGGGTTTTATTTTATTTGTACTTTTTCTTTTCTTAATAAAAATCCAGAAAAAAATGATTAATATTTAACTATTTATCTTGGAATTCATCATATTTTTTTAGATTTTTATCTAGTCTAAAAATAATAAAAATGATAAAACTCAAAAATCAAGGTATTCTATATAAATGGAGTACCTCAAAAATATCAATTTGTGCAAATGATCGATTTTGGTTTTGGTCTCTTCATAAAAATTGTAGATCTCATCGATAAGAGCAAGTTTAATGAAGAAAAGTTTTTTGATCCGAGATCGTTTGCTATTTTTTTTAATTATCTTTATATTTTAATTTCGATTTTTCTGAGGCTGACACATAGCAGCTCCTGGAACCGCCACGCGTTACCCATTTTTGAGATATTTAAATTCATTTTATTAAAAAAATGAAAAATAAAAAATATAATGATGGAACGTGGCACGATCTGGGCTATCCGATCTCGGCCAATCGGACGGCCCCAGACATGTCGTTCTCCTCCCCCTACTTTCCCAATCGGGAGTGGGCGACGCCACCGTCTCCCACGATTTCCCGCTCCGCCTCTCCCATTTCCTTCTACGGCTGACCACCCTCGCGTATCTCGATCCCCGCGAAATCCTTCCATTTTTGGTCTCGTGTCGCCTGCCATGTATCCTTCACCAGCACGGGCCACCCTACGAATCCTCATCAGAATCAATCACTGTCATCGTCCCCGATCCTCCCTCTCCATCTACAATAACACCATATCGAATCCTCTTAGAACATCTACCTTCCCGATCCAATCAAACCCTCGTGCCTATTTAACCATTGCAGAGCCCTAGACTACAACTCCTCCGCTGATTTACGCAATCAAAGGGGTGGCTCGGCAGAGACAGCGCCAACTACGAAGCCCCATCCCTCTGGCGAGAGCTGAGCCCACCTGGGTTTGCTGCAGCGCCTCCGTGCATCTGCTTTGCTCCAGCACCATCGTCATTGAGCCAATGACACATCCATCACCTTCCCCACCTTCACTGCTTGAGGCTTAACCGGTCTTTTCTATTTAGCGCATCAACCTCCAGGTACCTGCAGACATGCCTCAACGTTCCACCTCTATTAACGATCCACTTCTGCTTCTAGGAATTCACCACTCCCAGCAAGCCATCGTTCACAGGAATGAACCACCGGGAGGGATCCTCCTCCGACACGCTACAGCAAGGGCGCACCTCCTCGTCAACAACCTTACATGCAGGGGGAACAATGGTGACAACCGCTCCTTCCTCTTTAACTCGACGAGATGCGGCCCTCCACGCTCGTTGCAACGGTGCGCCTCCACCAAACGGTTGCTCTTTCTCCGATCTTCGTCGACCATCGAGCCATCGACGATGCAACAACTGCCTCTGCTCCTCCTCCTTGTTGAGCTACGCCACGACCACCTCCGTGCTTCTGCTCCGGACCTCCTCCGTCGAGACAACGAACGACTCCTTCTCCAGTAATCTTCAACGACCCCGACAACGCTCCTCCACATTCGAGGTTGATGCGCTGCCCACCTTCGCCCCCAGGTTCTTCGCACCTCATGCCTCTGAGGTGCCTCATCCTGAGTTGATAGCTGCCGACCAGAGCCACCGCCACCAAGATCCCCACGAAGCTTCGCGCCTTCGCTTCGTCATCTCTCCTCCAGCAAGCTTCGACAACCACAGTCGTGCTTCCTTCGACGTACTGCCTTCCTCCACCGGACCTCCACCTTTGACGACCGGGCTCACTGACCGAGACCCTCCCACCTGCTGCGCACGTGAGGGAGGGGACTTCTTACATTGAAACCTCTTAAGGCCTCTTAAATCCCAAACACCCCCATCCCAAAGGTCACGTGCACCGTGACCTACTCGAAAATTTGCTGATACGCCCTTGAAGTGCCGCATAATTGCAGATCCATCCCGCCACCAGAGGTCATGTGCTATGCACGTGACCCTCTGGTATTTTTGCAGATATTATCCCAGAAGTATTGGTATTTTAACTTTAGTCCTTGCTCTGCATATTTTTATTTTTATTTATTTATTGTAATTGCAAACTGATCCATGTGTTCCCTCTTTGATTTGAACCTCTACATCGCATCATTTTATTTATTAAAAATAGGCATGTTGTACAATTAATTCTCTACATCATGGCATGCTTGTGACATTTCTGTGGCTAATTCGTGATTAATTATCTCGTGGAAAATTACATATTTTACCCATTCCGTGCTTTGAATTCCTAATTAATTAACCATAGCTCTGAAAATTTCCTAAAATTCAGGGATTTATAATTAGTTGTATGTCACATTGTGCATAAAAAGAATTGCATTTACATGCATGATTTGCTCATTAAAAATATTTTGTGTATTTCATTAATTAAATTTTAATAGGTATTAGAACTCATATTTTGAGGTTTAGGATTCTTCTGAGACCATTCACTTGGATAATTTTATTCTTTAAAAATAACCGGGTTTAATATTTATTATAATTAAATATTAAAATTCACACCTTTTGCATTCATAAATTCATAAAATAGTTATTTTGATCTAAAAATTCCAAAAAATTTATAGTACATTTATTGCATTGTAATTTACATCTCGGCCAAATTTCATAATTTTCAGACATCGTTTGATTGATCTTTAATTTTATTCCCTTAAATTGGCCTTCTTTGCATTTTGCATTCCAAAATTGCATTAAAAAATACCAAAAAATCCGTCTCGAAAATCGTGCATGAATTTTGATAGATAAAATTCTCGGTGGATTCTATCTGAATAAGGTTGCAAATACCACTTAGATGAATTCAAATAATACCTTAAAGAGAGAGGAGTTATTTCCAATCTCAAGTATTTCGGTACTCCTCAACTTAACGGAGTTGCAGAGAGATGCAATAGAATCATGTTGGACATGGTACAATCAATGATGAGTAAATTAAACCTACCTCTCAGTTTCTAGGAACATGCCATAGATACTACAGCTTATGTCCTAAACAAAATTCCATGTAAATCTATACCTAAAATATTTTCATGATCTTTGGTATGGTACCAAGCTGAGTGTACAACACTTGAGAAAATTTGATCTATACTAAAAATGTAGATGCAAGCAAGCTGGAATCTCGTACTAGAGAGTGCTACTTCGTTGGATACGTAAAGAATGGTATCAGATACCAACTTTATGATCCTAAAACTCAAAAGGAATTTGTTTTTAGAGACATCAAATTCTTGAAGATGAAATTCTTAGAAGTCAAGATAATAATGAAGTTAAGGAACTAATTGAATCTAGTGAGATTGTTGTAGTTCCTAATCCATAAGCTGAAGAGATAATTGAAAATGGCATGATTATACAAACTAGAAAGAGTTTGAGGGTTATAGGACGACCTAAAAGTTATGGATTACATTTTTTAGAAGAGTATGATGATGATCTAACTTCATTTGGTAAAACTTTGGGTGATCGTCACATGGATAGTGAGATGCTAGCAATGAAGTTCAAGATAGACTCCACAGACAAGAATGATGTATGGACACTCGTGCAAATGGATCTTTAAGAGAAAGAGGGGACCCGATGGGAAGGTAGAGACCTTTATAGAATGACTCGTAGCCAAGGGTTACTATTGATCATGGTTCATCGAGGGTCTAATGTTTTACAAGGCAAGAACACCAGTCGCTGAAGCGGCTGCTCAACCACCACGATTAATCAATAATTAGATCCTACAATATAAGATAAAAAAATCAATGTGCAAGTGAGATTCAAAGTTTATTATAACTCTATAATAGAGTAAAAGTATGTGTAGAGTGTTATCACAAGGAGCGAATTGTATAGGAGGAATTAATATTAATTATTTATAATTAATATTATTTTCTAGTTCATTTCCTTTTTGTCTTTTGATTTCTAATTAATTTGTGGTTTAACTAAATAAATTTTGTTGTTATTTTTAATTTTTAAATATTTTTTATTATATTTTTAGATTTGCAATTTTTTTGGAATTTTATATTTGAAAATAATATATATATATATATGAAAGAGAGACAGATGAAAGGTAAAAGAAAATGTTTTTAGTTTTAAAATAGATCAAATAAAATCAAAATGAAGAAAGGAAAATATTTTTGTATCTTAAGATATTTGAAAATGTTTTTGGTATTTTTATAGGTTTTTATAATTTTTATAGGTTTTTATAATTATATCGATTTTTAAATATTTAAATATAAAACATTGAATATATTAACATCCCAAATATTGTGTAGGGTTTATTATATATATATATATATGTATATGTTCAAAATTAACCTTAAATTATTTTTCATTTATAATATATAATAAAGAAAATTCAAGGACATGAAAATATTTTTTTTATTTTTATATAATTTTTGCTATTTTTATAAGATTTTTAGGGTTGTGATTTTTGAGCTTTTGGTTTCGTACTTTTTTTGGTTTTTAGATGTGTGGTAAAATATAATAATATCTAACGAATATAATTTGTTTTTGGCATTTTTTGGTGAATTTTTTTACTTTATGTAATTTTAAATGTTAAACATGAGAAAATGCACTAACTTGACTATTAATAAAAAGGAAAAATCATTAAAATTCCATACCAAAAATTACACATGATTCCACGTAATCAAAGCACCTATGATTATTTTCCAAAGATATATGCATAATCAGAACCATTTTATAAAAATAAAATATAAGAAATTAAATTACACAGTAGTACAAGGATCTAAAAGCAATTTCCAATAACTTTCAAGTGATTTCAAAATAGTTGACTAATGTCCAGGGCATACATAGTAATATTTCCAATTTAAAGATATAAAATGTTCTTGAGAGGGAACTGAGGTAATTATACAAAATATATAAGCATTTAATAATAGGTTTAGAACCCTCAAGGGGTACCCCGCAAAATATCCACCAAGCGCCTCAAATGGATGTCCATGTAAGGTGAGATGGCAGGGTTCCAAAATGAAAATAATATGAAAAATACCAATAAAGTACGGGGGAATAAAGACCTAGGATTCTTTACTTAAGTACGATGGACAATCCATACATCGATATCGCTTCATGGATCAGTGGCTAGGATTAGATCCTTCGAAGTATCAAACAATCGATAATGTGATCGATCCAACGATGTTTGTACAATCTGGGTCGTTCTCAAGATCGGATGGTAGGGATCACCTCCGGAAGAACAAGGAAGAATCAAGAGGCCGAGCTCCTTCGGTCACCTCTCCAGTGTTGCTCTGGACACCGTAAAGGCTCCTAAAGGTCTCATAACAATATTGGAAGGCCTTCGATTCGATCAAAGATGTCAAAAAGCTTCGGGACTTGATGAATCGTGACTTTACCCTACTTTTAATTTGTATAAATAATTAAGCGCGTTGAAATGATGAATTTGTGTCATTTCGTTGTCGGCAGGTAATCGGAATCAATAAATAAATAACCACTTAAATATTTAATTCAAATTTTAATCGAAATGGTTTTATGTTTATTTAGCCTGGGCAAGTCTCCAGGTCAAACTCGAGGAGGCAAAGGAACAACCTAGGTTAATGTTTATCAAATTTCATGCATGGTTTTCGAGGCGAATATTTTGGTATTTTTGATGCAATTTTTGAATGAAACTGTCAAGGTTGCAGAAATCGCTAGTCGGTACTCGGTCGGTGGGGTCACTGACTAAGGATTAATCGACAGTCGGGTGACTAATCGGATTTAGTCGGCCATTAGTCGGTTTTGAATTTTTTATTTAATTTTAATATATAAATCATTTTTTATACATATATTCTTATATATTTGCGATATAAATCATTTTTTATACACATATTCTTATACATTTGCATAGATTTGAACATTTTCTGTACTATTATAATGAAACAAAAGGAGTAATTGACTTTAAATAAAACATTAAGCATATTAGAGTAGGTTTGATTTTAAAAAAAGCAAAAAAAAAAAAAGATAAAAAATCTCTATGTAAAAGTCGGCCCGATTAGTCGGGTTGACCGACTAATGGCCGACTAGGCCTAGTCGAGTCGGCTACCCCCCCGACTCGACTAGTCGGACCGACTAGTCGGCCTAGTCGGCCGACTTTTATAACAGTGGAAACTGTAAATGCGATTGATTTCAGGGACTAATTTGCAATTTTCAATTAAAGGAAGTCCAAAAATTATTAAACTTGGTTGAGATGTAAATAATGATGAAATGAGTGCACTATACTTTTTTTAAATTTTCTGATGCAATATGAATATTTTAAGAATTTTTGAAAGTAAAATGTGATTTTCAATAGTTAATTATAATAATATCTATTTATTTTCAGAAAGTAAAATTATCTAAGATATGTCACTAGGTGATCTTTCTCAGAAAAATCCTAAGCCCTAAAAATTTTCAAGTTAATACCTGTTAAAAATTAATAAATGAAATATACACAATGATTTATATAGAGACAAATATGCATGCAAATGTAATTCTTTTTTAGGGCAATGTAAAATACAATTAATTCTATAATCCGAGATTTTTTAGTATTTTTTGCGCAATGGTTCATTTAATATGACTTTTGAAGCATAGAGTGGGTAAAGTATGCAAGATTTCATAATAATAAATATTATTAAATAACCACATATGATAAAAATATGAAGCCAAATTTCACAATGTTAAGAATTAATTCTAAAATAAAGTTCTATTTTTGAAATAATAAAAAGATGCATTAAATAAGCACAAAATAGGTAGAGAACACATGGTTCTGTTCGCAAATTACAATAAATAAAATAAAAGAGAATACGTAGTGGAAGGACTTGAATTTACCTATCCCCGGAAGGGGTTTTATGCAAAATTGCCAAGGATTCACGTGTGTGACACGTGACCCTTAGGAAGTGAGGTCTCTCTGCAAATTGGCAATCCTCCAGGGGGATCTTCAGAAAAATTTCTAATGGTTACATATGTGGCATGTGATCTTGGAGTGGCTGGACTGATAGCAGATTAAGGAAGGAGGTCCGGGGTATCTTTGCAACTTCTGCAAACCTCCCATGCAAAGCACATGAGAGTCTTGGTTCCAGTATGCGGTGAACAGGGGCGGTTTAATTTGGTCTGACCCTCAAGGGTGGAGGAGGCAAGGTGGGTAGTAGCGGAGCACTCGACCGAGCTCCGACTACTGAAGTCGCAGGACCTGGAGTTGTCGAAGAAGTAGAAAGTGATATATGTATTTCCTGTTTTGAAAGGGACTCCCTAGGGCTCTTTATATAGATAGAGAGGCCTAGGGTTACAGCATAATTGATATACAAGATGACACATCTACCCCTAGGGTTTATGCATAGGGTGGTATACAATATGACTAATTTAACCCTAGAGTTTGTGGGTAAAGTGCATTTCAACACTCCCCTTCAAGCTGGAGCATATATATCAATCATGCTCAGCTTGTTACAACATTTTTCAAACTGTATGCGCGCAAGCGGCTTGGTGAATATATCTGCCGTTTGATCCGAGGAAGGTACGCTCTGAGTATGAAGTAGCCCTTTCTGTATCAAATCTCTAGTATAGTGGCAGTCAATTTCCACATGTTTGGTGCGTTCATGGAACATAGGATTGTTGGCTATGTGCATTGCCGCTTGGTTGTCGCATCTAAGTTCCATGATCTTTCCAGGAGTGATATGAAGATCGGTAAGTATAGATCGGACCCATACAAGTTCTGCTGCAGCTTGAGCCATAGCTCGGTATTCACTTTCAGCACTCGAGCGAGAGACCACAGCTTGTTTCTTGCTTCTCCACGTGATTAAATTTCCTGCAAGATAAGTGCAGAACCCTGTAGTAGACTTTCTATCGATCAGGCTGCCTCCATAATCTGCGTCTGAATATGCTATGAGGTCAAAGTTATTGCCTTTGGTGAATAGTAGTCCTCTTCCTGGAGATGATTTGATGTACCTTAAGATCATTATGCATGCATCATAGTGAGCTGAGGTAGGTGAGTCCATAAACTGGCTAAGCTTTCCGACAGCAAGAGCGATATCTGGTCGGGTGATGGTAAGATATAGTAGCTTACCTACTAGACGTCGATATCGACCACTATCCTCAACATCGCCTACCTCGTAGATACGTCCCTTTGGATCCATGGGTATCTGAGCTGGCTTGCATCCTAGCATCCCTGTTTCTTGAAGGAGGTCAGTAGCGTACTTTCGTTGAGACATAACAATTCCTTTCTTGGATCTTGCTATTTCAATCCCTAAGAAATATCTTAGAGGTCCCAAGTCCTTGATCACAAATTGTTCTGCCAGTTGTTTCTTCACTTCTATAATACCATCATGGTCATCTCCTGTGAGGATAATGTCATCCACATATACCAACACAACCACAGTTCCTTTTCCATTCTTCCGTGTGAATAAGGAATGATCTGCTGAAGATCGGATGAGGTCCATATTCTCTAATGTTTCAGATAATTTTTGAAACCATGCACGAGGACTTTGCTTGAGACCATATATGGCCTTGTGTAGTAAACAAACTTTCTGACACTCCCCTTGAATCTCGAACCCAGGTGGTTGCTGCATGTAAACAATTTCTTGGAGGTCCCCATAAAGGAACGCATTTTTCACATCTAGTTGATGTAAGGGCCAATCAAGTTGTACTGCTACTGCCATGAGAATTCTTATGGTGGATAAACGAGCAACGGGCGAGAAGGTATCAAAGAAATCAACACCATAAGTTTGCGTAAACCCTTTTGCCACAAGACGTGCTTTGTAGCGAGAAATAGACCCATCTAGATTATACTTCACTGTGAAAACCCATTTGGAGCCGACAATTTTGTAGTCGCCTGGTGGATCTACAAGTGTCCAGGTATTTCGAGAGATCAAGGCAGACATCTCTTCTTCCATTGCAAGACGCCATCTCGAGTCCCGAATAGCCTCTGTATGATTACGAGGAATAATGGTACTCGAGATAGCTTGGGCCAATTGTTTGTATGTAGGCCCGAGTCCAGAAAAAGTTACAACAGCAGAGATTGGATACTTCGTACTGTATCGCGATGGGCATTGCCTGGTCCCCTTCCGAAGAGCAATGGGTATGTCACTTGGAGCTTCTCCTGGATTTCCGGAGATACCTGTATTTGCATCTTTGTCTTCAGTTTGTAATAACTCAGTCGAGGGACATACCTGAGGAGATGGTGCAGGCGCAGAAGGGATGTAATCAACCGGAAGAGGAATAGGAAGAGGAGAGGTGGTAACAGGGGGAGGTGATACATTAGTGCCTGATCGGGAGTAATAAGGAAGAGATTCAAAGAAAGTAACATCAGCGCTTATGTAGTGTTTTTTGGAACGTGGGTCATAGCACCTATAACCTTTTTGATTTCGAGCATATCCTAGAAAAATACATTTGACTGCTCTGGCTGATAGTTTATCCCTACCAGGATCAAGAAGATGAACAAAGGCGACGCAACCAAAGACTTTTGGAGGGACATGAAATATGGCTTTTCCTGGGAAAAGTACCTCAATAGGTATTTGCTCGTCAATAGGAGTAGAAGGCATGCGGTTAATAAGATATGTGGCAGTTAGTACTGCATCACCCCAATATGTAGATGGCACATGATAGTCAATGAGTATTGTGCGAGCAATATCAAGAATATGTCTATGTTTACGCTCCGCCACTCCATTCTGCTGGGATGTGTGAGGACATGTGGTTTGATGCAAAATGCCTTGAGACGCTAAGAATGATTTCATATCATGTGAGACTAACTCCTTAGCATTGTCAGATCTAAGGGTTTTTATGGTGGTACCGAACTGATTCTTCATTTCATGTATGAAATGAACAATGATTTGAAAGACATCAGACTTATTTTTCATTAAGAAAGACCAAGATGCACGAGAAAAATCATCTATAATAACCAGATAATATCTATTCCCTAGTCGATCAGGATAACGACTGGGTCCCCATATGTCAAGATGAACAAGTTCAAATAGACTACTGGAATGAACGGTACCCGACAAAGGAAAGGAACTCCGGTGGTGTTTCCCCAGTTGGCAGGCCTCACACTCTAGGTTGACAGTGGGAGGGAGGTGGGGAAGAACTCGTCGAAGCTTGTGAATAGATGGATGACCCAGACGTTGGTGCCAAAGAGTACCAGAGGATGCAGAGAAAGTGGTCCCAGAGTAAGCTGTATTGTCAGAGGACTGGATAAGGTGATATACTCCCCCTTCTTCACGACCCGCACCAATCGTCCTCCCAGTTAGTATGTCCTGAAATACACAAGATATAGCGTCAAATATTGCTCGACAGTTGAGTTCTTTACAAATTTGGCTAACTGAGAGAAGGCTGATGGGAAAGTCCGGAACAAATAAAACATTGTGGAGTCTGATATTAGGAGTTAGATGGACATCGCCTTTTCCTTTTATTTGGGAAAAACGTCCGTCAGCAACCTGTACTGTTCGTCCAGAGGGGACTTTACGCATCTGCTGTATGAGAGTTTGTTCGCCACACAGATGAGTGGAAGCTCCTGTATCAATCAACCATTCTGATTTTGTAATGCTATTGGTGGATGCTATGAAGATACCTGATCGTGCCATTGCTGCAGTATCTGTAGTACTGTCCTGATATGGGGTAGGGGACTCGTTTGATTGCAACCTGGTGAGACGCTGCATCAGGTCATCGAAGTCTCGTCTAGGGACCTCTACTAGAGGACTCTCTCCTTCATTGGCCATTCGAGCACTAGGAGTATGGTACCCCTTCTTGCTATAGCACACAGCTTCGGTGTGTCCAAACTTGTGACAATACGAGCACTGGATTGTGTTACGACCTCGTCCCGGAACGAAACGTCCTCGACCACGGCTCCTGATAGAGCCACGACTTCCTCGTCCAGATGGAGCAGCGAGAGCAGAAATTTGTCCCTGATCAGAGCTTTTAGTACTTGTATGAGGAATAGAAAGACGACTCAGAGTACTATAAGCTTCTTCAATGGTGGGGAGAGTGACCGCTGTGATCATTTGATCGCGAGCAGCTGAGTAGCCGGAATCAAGACCGGCGAGAAATACGAGGACCGCCATCTGCTGGCGATGTTGCTTCTGAGTTGGACAAGTGCAGCCTGGAATACAAGCATTATATCGCTCAAAAAGAGATTTTAAGAGAGAGAAATACTCAGGTAGTGTGCGTCCTGCTTGCTTCATGTTGAGCATGTCAAAGTACATCTGGTACATCCTTGTTGAATTCTTATCCTGACCATAGGTGGCTTGAAGAGAGGTCCACATATCATGGGCATTGGTGTAATAAACGAGTTCATCGGCAATCCGGTCAACGACACTGACCATAATCCAAGAGCTGACCATTCCGTCGTCTTTGTCCCAAGTTGCATTTTTGCCTGTCTTTTCAGCAGGTTCTGACTCCAAGAGAATGTGTTCCTTATCGTATCCTCGTACGATCATGAGGAACATGCGGGACCACTTTGGGTAGTTGGTGTCGTCCAATTTAGGGATCGACCCAAATGAGGGTAGTCGAGTGCTCCCTCCATCATATCCCGGTGATGTCACTTCGGATTGTGACATGATGTAAGGAGAAATCAGGCCTGCTGTATAGGCAATAAGATAGAGAAAAGAACTCATCTCTAAATCATATCACACGAAATCTAAACGCAGAAAAGAGATAGAGGAGCCGTAAGAGGACTCTGCTGGAGTCTATGTCTGAAGGCTGGTCAAGATTGCATCCATAAAATCTGCGGAGTGCTTGCTGCGTAGTGACGAGAGCTGAGATGGAAGGTGTCTTGCACGTGGAGGTAGCACCGAAGGCTTGGAAGAGAGGTGCGGAGGGGCCTGCAGGGAGTCGCGGGGCGCGGTCACGCGCTGCTCCTGGGACTTCGGGCGGGGGTTGTCGGCTCTGCCACCTGGCTGAAAGGGCGGTGCACGGAGCACACCAGTGGATGTCTGCGTGCGCGGGGACTACAGGAGGCGGGGCTGCTGGCAGTTGGATAGGACGTGGGGGCGCGGGTGGGAAAACGTGGGGAAAAAGTGGGTAGGCGCGGGTGGGGGGAGGGGAATAGTCGCAGGTGGATGGGACGTGGGGGCGCGGGTGGGAAAACGTGGGGGAAAAAAAATGGGTAGGCGCGGGTGGGGGAGGGGAATAGGCGCAGGTGTTGGGGACGTGGGGGCGCGGGTGGGGGAAAACGTGGGGGAAAAACGGGTAGGCGCGGGTTGGGGGAGGGGAATAGGCGCAGGTGGGGACGCGGGTGGGGGAAAACGTGGGGGGAAAATTGGTAGGCGCGGGTGGGGGGTAGGGGAATAGGCGCAGGTGGATGGGACGTGGGGGCGCGGGTGGGGGGGGGGGGGAAACGTGGGGGTAGACGGGCGCGGGTGGGGGAAAAAATGGGACAGGTGCGCCTGGGGAACTGCTGCGCCTGGGGAACTGGTGGCGCGGGAGGGTGGGGGCGAAAGTAGTATGCGCAAGTGGGTCAGATGGAGGAGGAGGATAGGCGCGCGCAGGGAGGCTTTCAGGGAGCAGGCGGCGCCAGGGGGGGGACGGGGACGAGAAGAAGGCGGTCGGCGGAGGAGGGAGGGGGGGGGGGAGGGAGGAGGGAGAGAGGGCCTGCGCTCTGATACCAAGTAGAAAGTGATATATGTATTTCCTGTTTTGAAAGGGACTCCCTAGGGCTCTTTATATAGATAGAGAGGCCTAGGGTTACAGCATAATTGATATACAAGATGACACATCTACCCCTAGGGTTTATGCATAGGGTGGTATACAATATGACTAATTTAACCCTAGAGTTTGTGGGTAAAGTGCATTTCAACAGAAGACGAGTCTGATGCAGTCGATGAGGAGGCGAAGCAGGAACAGTCAGGAATGCTCTGGCAGAGAAGGTCCTTGAGTGGAAGGTTGATGAAGACGCAAGAGATTGGAGGATAGTGCTCGGAGGTAGGAGGAACACATGTGGTTGAAAGGATGAAGGTGGAGGTCGTTGGCTCTACGGCATCACGCGCCAGAGCAGCGCAGCTCACATGGAGGCTTGTGGTGCTACAACGGGCGGGGGGGGGGGGGGGGGGGGGGGGTCACCCCCCCAGATCTCACCGCGGGAGGATGGGAATTGGTGTTGTCACCACCGTGTCTTCCCTTCACCTGTGCAAACAGTGGATGCCAATCCCTGGAGGATGCAGGAGGGTTTATATGACGAGGCAAGTGGCTTTGGAGGGCAGGGTGTGTGAGATGGGGATTCGATTAGGAAGCATATCGGGAAGGTGGTCACGAGGAGGATCCCATTGGAATGGCGGTGGCATAATGACGGATAGGGGTGTGTGATGGTAGGTCGGAGATGGAAATCACATGGGATTTGGGCGAGATTGTTATGCGGGGAGTGGAGGCTGTAGATGGGAAGGGCGTGTTAGAAGCAACACCCTAAATCTAGAAGTAGGAGGATCGGATTGGATTCACGGTATGAAGGACGACTGTGTTTCTGATTGAATAAGGGAAGCACAATGGTCGATCGCGTGGGATGGCTGAATTGGTGGAGGAGGAAGATGAGTCTCGGTCGTCCGATCGGTCAAGATCAGGCGGCTTAGATGATGACTCACGGCAGCCTAATATATTAGTATATTTTTACTATTATTTTGTTATTTTTAAAAATTTTATATAAAATAAATTAAATAAAAATGAAAAAAATGAGTGACACATGGCGGCTTCAGGAGCTGCCACGTGTCACTACCAGAAAATTCAAAAATAAAAAGAAACGAAAAAAATAAAAAATAAATAGCAAATGGCCTCATGTCGAAAAAATTTCTTCACTAAAGTTGCTTATCTCGACGAGATTTACAACTTTCATGAAGAGACCAAAATCGATCACTTGCGCAAAGTGAATTTTTGGGGTATTCTATGTACGTAGAACACCTTGATTTTTTGATTTTCTTTTTTTTTGTCATTTTTAAATAAGATTAAAATTTTGAGAAAAATTGATATCAAAGATAAATATTTACACATTAATATAATTTTTTTTATTTTTCTTAATAAAAAATGAAGAAATAAAATAAAATATGAAAAAGACAACTTTTGTACAGACTATTAGTGAGCACTCACACTTGGTCAATTTTTTTGATTTCGATCTTATTTTAGGTTTGGATTTTTAACATTCTAATAAAACTTTTGTCAAAGAAAATAAATGAAAAAGAAAAAAATAAAAAGAGTTAAATATGTACATAAAATGTTAGATCAAAAACTGTTAAAATACACAATGTACAAAAGAGGCCTAAAATTCAACTTTCACATATGAGCTTTGATTCACTTGAACATGGTCTTGTTTTGAAGGTGATTGGATGTACATTAATTAAAAAATGAGTAAGATCAAATCAGACATTATATGAGGAAGATATCAGTGATTTAGTCTGGAAATCTTACAATTATGTTTTGGGTTTCTTGTCCACTTATTTCTGTTAGTGATTTTTTCGTTTTTTCCTTTATTCTTGTTAGTTATATATACACAATGGAGGTGGTTTCAAGTAATTTGGATTTAACATGAATTAGATAAAAATCGGGGAAGTTAACTTATTTTACAGGTCAATTGGGCTGGATTTCTTGGCTTCTCTTTTAATGCAATAATGTATGCTAAAATGCGATTATTATTTACATATGCATGAATGCTAATTATGCAATATAGATGAAGAAATTACAATGAGTTTTGGGGATCTGATCTTAACTAATATCTTTTAGAGTGATGAATCTGATATTTATCATCCCCCTATACTAAACCATGCTCGTCCTCGAGCATCTAAAGACTGAAATGAGGTGAAATGAGATTGGTTTTCGTACCAAGACCATGAGCAAAAGGTGAAAATGGAGCTTGACCTAACCTTTGAATTATTAATTTGCCAGAACTTCTGTGAGAATTAGGATTTTAAAATCAACAGCCTCCAAGTTCTACACATCATTGTCACAGTTTCATCTCAAAAGTCATCTTAGATCAATCCTCCGCCCAAAGCATCTCCCATGAACATTGAACAATTGACTCATGTGTGTGAAAGGTTTTAGCTCTTCCCATCAAGAATGTCAGACTACCATGCAATCCTCCTATCTAATAACTCGTCTTTGGGAAGTCAGGTATTTCCTTCTAAGGTTTGTCGCACTATGTTCACAATCGAAAAGAGGGAGAAATTAGAAGAAGAGGGAAAGGAGTGGAGGGTGGTTAGTGTAGTCACCTCTCCTTGTGAAGCAAACTAGTTTAGCCAAGTCTTCACCAATATCTGCATATTTTCTTGAAGCTTGGACCTTTTTGGACAAAATGAGTTGGTAGTAGGCTTCTTTTTGTTGATTTTTGGTAGCTCTGCATGGATCTTGTTGTACCCCTACAGATATGGAATCTTTCTTTCCGCACATGTTTTGGGGTCTTAGAAAGAATTGTGCACAGTCATCCAACCCTTTTCTGAAGCTTTATTTCAATGCGTACTCCTGTATTTAGATGTCCATGCTATTAGAAAAGAAACCTATACATCCTTCCAATACCCTGTCTGAGTTGAGTTAAGTGCATAGTGCGAGAATACAAATTAATTCCCTACTCTGGTGTCGTACCCAGAATGAGGCGACCGGGTTAGACACTAAGAGTCAAATGTTGTACATTTTCATGCAGAACTCGAAGAATTAAGTTAAAGACATGAAGCTTCTAAAATCCTACTTTTCGGTGAAGTTCCTCTGAAAGTTAGATGGATTAAAGTTAAGGCTAGACCACTCTCAGTTTTTACTCATAACTCGGTTCAGAACCCAAGGGCTTTTCACAACTACTTGAAATGCTGGATGAAGTGCAAATGCATGAAACGAAAACACTTTTTTTATTTTGTAACTTCTTTCTCTTTTTTAGATATATATTTTTTTTAATACGAAAATGAATAAGAAGCTATTTTTGTCAAAATTTTTGTTACACAAATC
This sequence comes from Ottelia alismoides, assembly GCA_037367405.1. Taxonomy (NCBI): domain Eukaryota; kingdom Viridiplantae; phylum Streptophyta; class Magnoliopsida; order Alismatales; family Hydrocharitaceae; genus Ottelia; species Ottelia alismoides. The sequence goes on along the minus strand of JAZKJV010008972.1, from coordinate 53,062 downwards.
TGGACACAGTCGATGTTAGTTGCAAAACCATTTTTGTTACATTTTACAAGTTAGTTACCCATCCTTAAAATACATATAGACTTACATGAAATGATTATGGGTAAAATATATAGATAGTATATATACACCCGCTATACTTAGCAAGTGTGATATCCTCACAAGATGCGTAGAGAAGACATAACTCGGGCTAAGCATAAGAGAGTGAAAAAATAATAAAACAGAAGTTGGCATGTTCCCCTATACTTAGGTTGTGAGCAGTCTAAGTATAGAAGAAGAGCGAAAAATAAGGCGGGCGAGGATGTGGAATTTGAACGCGGCGAGAATATACAGAGGGTATCAGGTCCCCTTATCCTTAGGCTCTAGTCAGCCTTAGTATGGAAGAAGGGTGGAAATGGGGCGATCAAGAGAAGGATTAGAGATGAGGAGAGTGGTATATACAGATGGCATCGATCCCCACCTATACTTAGGTCTTAGACTAAGTAGAGGAAGAAGATGTATAAAGGAACCGATGGGGTCAGAAGGGAGGGTTGTCAATGATTAAGGTGGTTTTCAACAGATCTCTTTGTGAGCATATGGTGGGAGATTGTAATGATAGGAAGAAGATGAAGCCGATGATTCCCAACTATCGTCGGAGTTATTTTCAGGAAAATTCTGCTGGAGAGTAAATGAAGCATATGAATCAGATGATACCTAGCCGTCGCCGGAGTTATCCTCAGAAGAATAATACTTGAAGGTGAAGGTACTCCAGATATTTTTATTCTTAAGTTGTTTATCAAGTTATGCTTAGTCTTGAGGTCAAGCGATTCATCCTTGGATGATGAATACTCTGAAGCACCAGTCTCAGTCAGATCATAAGAAATAATTCTTATATATCTAATGAGACTGGGAGAATCGGTTCTAGATGAATAATAGTGAGGAGAAGTAGTAGTCCAACGGGGTCAGTATTTGGTTGCTTTCTCAGATAGGGCTTCAGAGCTGCTAAACTGACTTCACTCATAAGGATCACCTTGTCCGGACCTGATGAAGAATCATCAGACAATTACTTTTTCAGAGTGTCGAAGGTGACTTTCTTTTTAGATGAAGGAACTTCCAGAATGGGCATTTTTGTTCGCGTTGTCTGTGAAGGTGCTGGTACTGGGAGTAAGGTTTTAACAATCGAGTCTCCATACGAATAACCATTGAAATATTCCTCCCTTGTCAGTGAACGTCATGCATATTTGTTCTTAATTGACTTGATGTTGGTGCATTCCTGTATTGGTTCAATTTGATCAAAGCAGTTAGAGGAGGTTATGTCCGACTCAGGGAAAGCCCATGCTCGTGTGTTAGGGTCACCATATAAACATTCATGTATTCAGTGTTCCTCGGTGAAAGCAGCGAGAAATGGAAGGGTGAGGAGAGTCTCTGATCCAATTGTCAACTCAACATCCATTATTTCAGTTGTAGCAGTGGGATAGGGCTCCTCTAGCACTTGGTGGTTACATCTGTTGACGGTTTTGTGGGTCGCCTCAAAATATCACGTTTCCTCAAAGACTGGGTGAGATGGAAGTGCTCCCAATGCTATAAAATTGGTTTCCCATGTCTCACCCTCGATAATTGCCTTAGCCAATGCTAAGAATGGCTTTCTGAGAATGACTGGAGATTGGGTGAATTCTCCTTGATGCTCAATATCAATGATCATGAAGTCCACCTTGAGCGGAGAACCTTGGAATGTAACGATGATCGAAATTGTTCCTCTCAGTTATTTAATATATCGATCAGTCAGTTGAACAATCTCTCTTATCTTCCTAATAGTATCGAATTTGAGTTTATCAAACATAAAGGTCAGAAGGATATTGATTAGTGAGTCACCATCGATTCGAGCATGGGTGAATATTGTATCTTTGATTCCACAGTCAAAGTTAGGAAACCGCTTCACTCTGTAGCTCTTTGTTTTTCTCCTCAACACCAAGGAGGTGGCCATTGACAGGATATGTCTTTCAGTCTTTTTTCTCGTCCTGCACAACTTTTTCAGCATTAATTTACCTATTACAAATCCTTTAAGGTCAGGAAAGTGTTCAATGGCATGTATCGAGAGAAGTTCAAAAATCAATCTTTTCTCCAATACTTCCTTTAGAGCAGGATTCCAATTCTTTAAATCTTTTTCACTTTTAATCTTTATGATTTTTTATGGTTTATTGATTTTTTTGGATGTTTTTGAATATTTCAATTTTTGGGTGTTTTCTGTGTGGTATGTATATGAGTTGTTTTCCAAAGTAGATGAGGATCTTAGATATGCGGGATCAGAGTCATCCCGAAGGGAATAGTATACAGAAATGTCACTATCAAAGTCATCCCTAGGGTATGTAGAGTATGTGGGCTTATGAGTATTATTTGATTTTTCAACATGAGATCCAATTTCTTTGCCTTTCATTTTCATTTACAAGTTAGGCAGAAATTCTCTCAATAAATCCCCTCTCTGTCTTAACATTCCATCCTCAAAAAAATTTTCATGATCAATCATGGGAGAAGTTTTTGTGGGTTTCTGTCTGTTCTCTCATTTTTCAACTTGAGATCCAATTATTCCATCATCCATTTTATGTTAGAGCTGGGAGAAGATCTTTTTGGCATATCTAGTATATGATCGTTATCTTCTAAAAATTCTCCTCAAAAATCATGGAATGAGTCTGCTCAGTTGGCTAGAATTTATATGTCTCATACTCAACATGTTGTGATTCATGCATGTATAGTTGGTTTGAGTAGATCCCTCTTTTCATGATAGTTGATCGATCCCTCATATGGTGAAGTTGTCATACAAGGTTCATGTGTGATATCATTACTCAAGTCTGTTGTATGAGTGTCTTGTCTGACGAAATGGTATGCAGGATTAGCATAGAGAGTATGATCGTTTGGGTTAATATAGTATGAAAGATCATGATGTGCAAGCTTCATTTTATTTGATTGGTCCATCGTGTTATTCCCTAAGGTCTAGTCTGGATGTGTATCTATGAAGTGTTGACCTGTCCCAACATGATGATTAGAGAAGAATTGAGTCGGTCAAACTTGATGTCTTGGCTAGTCTAAAGTAGTTTCATTTTCAAATGGTTATTGAATTTTGGCAAGAGATCAAAAATATGATGGGTTAGCCCAGGATGAAGTCTGATCATGTGTAAAATAGGGCTGGGGAAGTGGGTAGTATGAAGGAGTGATTAGGTGAATGTCTGTATGATCTGAATATAAAGGATTACTATTCATGGAGTAGATCGGATTTGTAGAGAGGATTGGATCCATTTATGGAGAGAGTCTCCTGCGAATGTTAGATGATGCCTGTCAGAAGAGGGTTTAGATAATTTGGTTTTGACCGATATGAATTCATTTTCATAGGACAGATCTGATGGGTACTCAAACAAATGTCCTGTCATTTTCAAAGGAGGTTGATGAGCTGACATGGCTGATCTCGATGCAAGTGCGCAGGATACCCACAAGAAGAAACCTAAATTTTTAAATCAAGGAGGGAGAGTGATGGCACTAGTGTGCAGCTTTTTATCTTCGAAATTAGTTTACGCATACCAACGCAAACGCAATACAAACCCCAAATTCACCAACTCACACATTGAGGGCTATAAGAGTCGGTCGATTATCTTTTTAATTTTAGCTGGTGATAAATTCAATCTTGGAAAATATTACCAAGTTGTTAGGTACCGGAGATTAACTCAAATTCTTACGACTGGTTGCACCTACTTTCAGCCAATATGGGTGTAAGTACGAACTGTAAACGGTTGCCCGTTGCTAAGGACAGAGCCTTGCGTAGTGTCCTTTAAACCACCTACTCTGCTAATGAAATTCAGACCGTTAATCGGCTACCCGTATTTCCTCACTGAGAAGTTGCTAATAATTTTTATAGAATCAGTAGTCCGAATGAAGATTCTAGACCTGGGCTTTAACCCTAAGTGTCATCTCTCGCTCACTCAAACAGATGAATGAAATCAAGGACGAGGTTTCTTTCCTATAAAAATTCTCAATTTTATGATTTAATTTAGTCGTCTTTGTTTAGCAGTCCCAATTTTAATTAGATGGTCACTGAAAAAAATTTAAGTGAGTAAAAATACATGTCTATCATCCAGTCCCAATTTTGTTTTAAAATTTATGTGACAAATCAAGAGGGAGAAAATCGAGTAAAGCCAATGCACACAGAAACCAATGATGTATGCTCAGTTAGAATACTTACAATGATTCCTCACAATCTTCATGTGGGATGTAATACAAGAATTGAAAATTATTCTATATGGATGCAAGCTGACAAAAATTGCATCTAGCAGAAAAATCCTAAAAACTAAAAATGTTGAATTTAATACCTACTAAAAATTAATCAATGAAATACATAAAATGATTTGTATAGAGATCAAATGAATTCCTTTAGAGCACAATGTGAAATACAATTAATTCTATAATCCGTAACTTTTTGGTAATTTTTCGAGCTATGGTTAATTAAATATGAATTTTGAAGCATGAAGTGGGTAAGGCATGCAAGATTCTCCAATAACAAATATTATTAAATAACCATAAATGATAAAAATATGATGCCAATGCCACAAGGTAAAGAATTAATTCTAGAACAAAGTGTTACTTTTAAAATAATAAAAAAACATTAAATAGGCTCAAAATAGATAAAGAACACAGGGTTTTATTCGTAAATTACAATAAATAAAAAAAAGAATATGCAATGGAAGGTTTTGAATGTAATTATCTATCCCTAAAAGGGGTTTTCTGTAAAATTGCCAAGGAGTCACGTACATGACACGTGACCCTTGGGAAGTGGGGTCTCTATGCAAATCGACGATCCTCCAGGAGGCTCTTCAGCAAAAGTTCTAGTGGTCACGTATGTGGCACGTAACCCTGGAGTGTCTGGACTAGCAGTGGATTAAGGTGAAAGGTTGGGGGTGTCTTCGCAACTTCTCCAATCCTCACTACGGAGCACGTGAGAGTCTTGGTTTTAGTACGCGATGGAGAGGGATGGTCAAAGGTGGCTCGACCTTCGAAGGCGGAGGAAGCGAGGTGGGTAAGCAGTAGAGCAGTTGGCCGAGCTCTGACTACTGAAGTCACAGGAGCTGGAGTTGTCAAAGACGAGTCTGATGCGGTCGATAAGGAGGTGAAGCAGGAACAGTCAAGAATGCTCGAGCGGAGATGGTCCTTGAATAGAAGGTTGTTGAAGATGTTGAAGACTAGACGATAGTGCTCGGAGGTAGGAGGAACACAGGTAGTGGAAAGGATGAAGATGGAGGTCGTTGGTTCTACAACGTTGCACGTCGGAGCAAGGAAGCTTGCATGGAGGTCTGCGGTGCTAGGGGGAGGGGTCACTCACCAAATCTCACTGCAGGAGGATCGGAATTGGTGTTGCCACTACCATGTCTTCCCCTCACATGTGCAAACAGATGCCAATCCCTAGAGGGTGCAGGATGGTTTATTTGACGAGGTAGGTGGCTATGGAGGGTAGGCTGTGCAAGATGGGGATTTGATTAGGAAGCAAATTGGGAAGTTGATCGCAAGGAGGATCTGATTGGAGTGGCAGCGGCTCAATGACGTATAAGGGGTGTGCAATGACATGCTGGAGATGGAAATCGCATAGGATTTGGGTGAGATTGGAATGCAGGGAGAGGAGACAGTAGATGGAAAGGAGTTGTTGGAGATAGTGCCCCAGATCTGGAAGGAGGTTGATCTGATTGGATTAACTGCGGCAAGAACGGTGGTGGTTCTGATTGAAGAGGGGTGGCACAATGGTCGATCGCGTGGGATGGCCGAAATTAGGAGAGGAGGAAGATGAGCCTCGGTCGTCCGATTGGTTGAGATTGGGCAGCTAAGATGATGCCACGTGGCATCCTAATATATTATTATATTTTTTATTTTTTTAGAACTTTTATATAAAATAAATTAAATAAAAATGCAAAAAATGAGTCATCACTAGAAAATTTGAAAATAAAAAGAAAAGAAAATAATAAAAAAAATAGCAAACAACCTCGGATCGAAAATTTTCTTCACAGAAGTTGTCTTGATGAGATCTAAAACTTTCATGAAGAGACCAAAATCAATCATTTACACAAAGTGAATTTTTAGGGTATCTTATGTACATAGAAGACCTTGATTTTTTGGCTTTCTAATTTTTTTGTCATTATTAAATAAGATTAAAAATTTCGGAAAAATATGATAAAATCAAAGATAAATATTTAAACATTAATCTATTTTTTGAATTTTTATTAATTATAAAAATGAAGAAATAAAATATGAAAAAGGCAACTTTTGTAAAGACTATTAGGGAGCACTCACACTTGGTCAGTTTCTTTTATTTCAATCTTATTAGGTTTGGATTTTTGCACATTTGAATAAAACTTATGTTAAAGAAAATAAATGAAATAGAAATAAAATAAAATGGTTAAATATGCACATAAAATATCAGGTCAAAAACCACTAAAATACACAATTTACAAAAGAGGCCCAAAACCCAACATTCACAAATGAGCTCTGATTCACTTTAACTTGGTCTTGTTTTGAAGGTAATTGAATTTACATTAGTTAAAAAGTGAGATGGGTCAAATCAGTCATCGTATGAGGAAGATATATGTGTTTTAGTCCAAAAATTATGCAATTAGGGTTTGGGTTTCTGGTCCACTTATTTTTGTTAGTGATTTTTTTGTATTTTCCATTTATTCTTGTTAGTCATATATACACAATGGAGGTGGTTTCATGTGATTTGGAGTTAGCAAAAATTAGTTAAAAATCAAGGAAGTTAGCTTATTTTATAGGTCAATTGGGTCGGAATTCTTGGCTTCTCTTTTAATGCAATAATGTATGCTAAATCCGATTATTATTTATATATGCATGAATGCTAATTTTGCAATATAGATGAAGAAATGGTAATTAATTTTGGGGATCTGAGCATAATTAATGTCTTTTAGAGTGATGAATTTGAGATTCATCAGGACTCGTTGAGAGGCTTGGAGGTCGAAAAAGTTCAAGAGTTGGAGAACTAAAGTTCAAGAGTGTTATCAATTGATTTTTAATGCTTATGTATGTATAGTATTTTTTGCCACATTTATTATTAATTTTACAAAAGTACAAGTTATGGCTAAAGTATACACAGAGTATATACGACCCCCCCTATACTTAGCGTAAGCAATGTCCGCATAGATCGAAAAGAGAAAGAGAAGGCTTAACTCGTATTGAGTATAGAAACGCTTATACAACAACGACTGAAATGAAAAAACGAGGAGATAAATGAATAAGAAATGGACCGTCGCCCCTATACTTAGGATCAAATAATCCTAAGTATAGCAGATTGTACACAAAGTAGGGAGGATCAAGGGTGGGAATAAACATATCACGGCTCAGGTTTTCTCCCCCTATGCTTAGGGTGAGATATCCCTAAGTATAGCAGAGCAAATCGACAAGAGAGGAGACAGTGGAGGGGATCAAAGAATGAAAGAATCCAGGATGCACACCCCCTTTACTTAGGACAAAATACGTCCTAAGTATAGAAGACCAACAAAAAGGGGCGACTCCTCTTCTATAGTAAATGAACATGAAAACGAAAAGAAGAAAAGACATATACATACATACATACATACATACATACATACATACATACATACATACATACATACATACATATATATATATATATATATATATATATATGAAAAGATCGTGGAGAACAAACGCATCACTCCCCCTATACTTAGGGTAAATGATCCCTAAGTATCAGCAACGAAAGGAGTGATGAAACATATCAGAGATGGAACAACACTGTGTATGCCCCCTATACTTTGGACAAAGTAAGTCCTAATTATAGACATAAAAATATGGGGCATGATCTGGGGTACACGACATACAGGAGAAAGAATGAATGTAAGACAAGACATATATATAAAAGGGTATAGGCGGGTGAAGAGCAGGACAATAGCTACCAACTGAATATCGTACTCTCATCGTCATCTCCCTGTGAGAACGATGACACAATCAGTAAGTGAAAAGTCACTCGGATATACAATAAGATGGATGTCGGCTACCGGGGCAAAATGGATCAAGAAGTGAGACAGGGTTCGCTAGCGGAAAGGAGAGTATCGGCTCATGGGGTCATCATGAGGGAATAGAACCGATACCATATGACATGGAGGGAGAAGGAACAGTACAGATCCCTCCAAGTCAATCAAAGTCTCAAAAAGATGAAAAAGGTGCAGAACATGAGACTTTCCCAATGCAACAGTGTGATATCCGCGGTCATAAAGTCAGAAAGTCATAAAAACAATCCGAATACCACAAGTCATGGCTCAACCCTACGAGGTTCCTCAAGGCGAGCAGACCCAAAGGAGTCGAGAATCAGAACAAACAGAAGACTCAGCTCTGTGCTCGAACAGAATGGAGACATAACCAGATAGGAGACCGAGTGCACACATCAGAAGACTCGGCTTTGTGCTCCACCAGAGAGGAGACATCGGAAATGAAGTCGAGTACCTAGAGAATGATGTACCTTCTTGCAGACAACCCTCGGGGAGTAGTACATGCTAGACAATGAATAATCAGACAGAGCTCGCCCCCACGAGGATCGTCAAGGTGAGCGGACTCTAAAGGAGTCAGATCCATCAGACGGATCATCAGAAGTGGTCTCGGTAGGCAACAGGCTGGCTACTAGCAGAAGAGACCGATGGATCACGAAAATGTGACAGCGTCCCACAGAAAACCCTCAGGGAGCGTACTGCCAACTATGCAAAGAATAATTAGAGAGAAATGGCTTGTCCTTGCGAGGACCTTCAAAGAGAGCACACTCAAAGGAGTCTAGTCAGATAGGTCCCCAGGATCTGTCAAATCAGATACCACAAGAAAGCAACGGGGACCCAGAATATATCAGACGACTCAATTATGTGCTCCAACAAAAAGGAGCCACAGTCAGCAAGGGGAACTGAGCTTAAAGAATATGTTGCATTTTCCCACAGATAGTCCTTGGGGAACAATGCAAATTAAGAAAAAATAGTCAGATCAGATCTCAGCCTTGCAAGGGTCGTCAAAGAGAGAAAGCTCAAAGGAGCTAGATCCATCAGACAGATCCTCAGATTTGGTCTCAGTAGGCGATAGATCAGCTACCAATAGAAGAGACCGATGGATCTAGAAAATGTGGCAGTGTCCCGCAGATAACTCTTGGGGAATGTACTACCAACTAAGCAACGAATAATCCAAAAAGTGACACTCATCCTTCCAAAGACCATCAAGGAGAGTAGACTCGAAGGATTCTCTACATGTGGCCTCGTGCACCGACAGATCGGGCACACAATCAGACATGGAGACTAAGCAGACGAATCAGATGACTCGGTTCCGTGCGCCAACAGAAAGGTAGCACAAACAGTTAGGGAACCGAGCGTAGAGAATGTGTTGCATCCTCCCACAGATAGTCCTCGGGGAGGGATGCAAACTCAGTCAATCAAATCATGGGATTACTGGGATCATATCTCAGGTCCTCAAATTCAAGCAATCAATCCTTAGGAGGGTATAAGATCGTTTGAGGGATAAAAGTCAATCAGGTCAATCGAGATGCGCCCATCAAGGCAATCAAGTCAACTGAAATGGCACAAAATGTAAGCAAAAATCCTCTAAGTGATATAGGTGGATGAAAGAGTCAGGAGATCGAGGAGGGATCAATTAAGGAGATGAGTGAGATTATGTGTGTTTTGGTAACCATCGCTATGAGGTCCAAATCCAGATAGTCAATCAAACTATCTAAAATCAAGATGGGTGGAACCACAAAATTGTTCGATCATTCATAGCTAATGAATCATCATCAAGTGATCTAAAGCTATCACATCCTCAATTCGGTGTGCGAGATAAAAAATCCTCAATAACCAGTCACACCTAGTAATTGTGCATCATCAAAGTCCTCAATAAAGTCCAAGCACATATCAAGTTCAGATCCACCAAATGTAGCATACCAATGTCAGCATTCTCAAAATGGGCCTGACTTACTTAAATAATCAAGGGAAGTCATAATCCTAGATGTGGGCTATATCCGTAAGAACACCAATCCCGAGTAAGAGAAGAGATGATACAGGGGATACGAGGAGGACGGGAGAGATGAAAGCGGACACAGTTAAAATTGTGTGTTCTACAAAAGGCAGGAACACATCCAAAATTATGGTTCAAGGAGAGGGTCTCCTCGAGCCGGTCTAGATATGGGTGATATGGGCAAGGAGGAAAGCCGCAAAAGCCGGCAAAGACGATGAAGCACAAGACCCAATCACGACTCGACGGGAATGAGGAATGATATAGACAAAGGGATAAAGACTCAATGATGAAAAATACGCACACACATGGGACTGAAGACTCTAAGAATGAATGAATTGCAGATGGACTCAAAGTCACAATCAATACACAAAGCAAACCCCCAGTTCATCTACTCAACACGTTAAATATCGAGATGTGGTCTTTTTATCTTATCGATTTTAGAGTTAGATGATTATCACAAAGTTTTGCACATTGAAGATAGGCTTGGGATTTGGGCCATAATCCTTAGCATGTACATGAGAATAAAATGCACATACAAAGAGGGGGTTGCGCTCTCCAAGACAAGGAATCCATTACGTTTATTTTAGAGATCAGTTAGAGTTGGCAATCTCGATTTTATTTTGGTTATCACTTTTTTTGTTTATCTTTCAATGCACGTGCCTAACAGGGTTTCCGATTCCATTTAGCATCCTAGATGAGCAAAAATCAAAGGGAGAAGATAGAAAAAGATGTGCAAGACGGAAATTGATGATGTATGCAAAGTCAGAAGACTTACAGTTCTTCCCAGCTCTCTCCATGCGGGATGCAAGACAGAATTGAAAACCTATAATACATGCAAAGCAGGCTGATGAAATCACACTAGATAGAAAAATTGCTATTATCGTGAAGAACCACATGCTAAATGTCTAGAGATGAAATACAAAAGTCTGGTCTCTGAAGTGCATTGGTGTCTGCCACAACGGATCCTGCAATCGATGTATAGCACTTCTCTCGGCGCTCGATCTCAAATCCAAATAAGCAGCAATTCAAAATTTGACTAAGTCCAGAAGCGAAGCTATATGTACAAGCGATTATATTAGGGGCTTTGGACCTTAATCTATCGAGCAAGCAATTCCTACGCTAAGGCTCATTCACACAAAATAAATAAAACAAAGTCAGAAAACAAACAAAAATAAAGCGAGAAAAACGCCAGAAAACCAGCGACGCACCCAAGGGAACAATCCCTTGGACACTGGACCTCGTGAAGTGGCTGTGTCTGAGAGTCCAAATTATTACACATATATGTCACACTCTCTCTCACATAAATATACATAATAATAAAAAAAATGCAAAAATCATGGTCTGCTCTGCAAAAGTTCTCCTCTACTTGCCATTGATGTTCGCTCCTACCAGCAGACTCGGAAGGCTGGCTCCGCCTTGCTTGGGTGCACCAGCCCTCCTAGGAGGTCCTCCTTTGCGCAGCGGTCTCTCCCATCAAGGATAAACAAAGAGAGTGGTCATAACAGGCATCAATAATATCAAATAATACCTATAGAATAAATAAATGAATAATCAAAAATAAATAAATAAAATAAATAGATGAACATGAGATAATAGACAAACAAAATAATCTCCAACTATGCGACGTTGTTCCCCGACAACGATGCCATTTGATAACTGGCATTTTCATCATGGGTCCAAGTATCTCTCTCACACAGGGCGGAGAAACAATCATTGTGGAGATCCACGATAAAAACCCTGGTTAATGAACAATTAACCCACAACAAGAAAGAATAAAGCAATTAAAATAAAAAATGTGGAATTAAAATTTATTATAACTTTACAACAAATGTGTATAGGTGTAAGTACATGTAGAGGTCGAACACTGGGATCAAAAGGAAGGAGGAGGCAAAAAGATGCTAAAAATTCGCATTTTATCTCTTGTCCATGTTACTGTTTTGTGGGTTTTTAATTTTATAATTTTTTATTTTAATTTAGTTTTATTTTTTCTATTTTGATTTTTATATTTTCCAATTTTTATATTTTCTTTATTTATTTTTTTTGTAAACAATATAGTCTATATAAGGTTTTATATATGGGTAAAATGGAGTTACCCCCATGGGTGAAGCTAACTTGGCTCCCCCGTGCCATTTCACCCATTTTTTGTTTTTTTTTGAAAAATTGCTTTCGTGGATTTTCATTAATATAACCCTATATTATGTCATTAAAGTTTCGTGTGAAACAGAGACTCCTATGACCTCCATCAGACGGGGTCGATTTTAGCAATTCTGTTACCGTTAAAAAGTGATTGTTTTGATGGAGGCCGTAGGAGTCTATGTTTCGCACGAAATTTTAATGACATAATAAAGGGATATAGTGATGAAATTCTACGAAGAAATTTTCAAAAAAGAAATAAAAAACAAATAGAAATGAAGCGGGGGGAGCCAAGTTAGCTCCCCCCAGGTGGCAACCCCATTTAACTCTTTATATATATAATATATAGTAGTATATTTATAAATAATAAAAAATATAGATAAAAATCAGAAAAAAATGGGGGGGGGGGTTATATTTTACTATTTTTTTATTTTTTTTGGAATTTTTGCTAATTTTTATGTATTTTTAAGTTAAAAATATCCCAAATAAAGAATTCATTAATACCTGAAATTGAATTGGCTTTCAACTTAGTAAATAAACTCCAAAATTATCCCAATAAATTTTAATATATAAAAAAATTATATAAATAAAATTAAATTATAGAACAGAAAAAGATATTTTTGGATTGTTTAAGAATTTTTATGAAAGATTTTGGAGGTTTTCGATTTTTATGGTTTTTGTTTTTCCATTTTTAGTGATTGTTGGGTTGTAATAAAATAGGTCAAAATATACTATATATATTTTTTGAAAAATTTTGAGACATTTTTATATTTTTTTGGTATTTTATAAAATAAAAAGGGAATAAAGATTCTCATTTTCATTTTTAATAAATATTTAAAATACCTAAAAATGCAAAATAAACACGTGGCATGAAGGCATGAAGAATGAGGTATTTTCCCCTATTTTTATGTATTTTTAGTAGCTCAATAGGTATATTCAATAAATTAGATAAAACACACAAAATCAAAGTCCTCGTAGGGGCATTTTTGTAAATAAAATAAAGGGCAGGGGCATAGATGTAATTTACCCAATGTAATAAAACATTTCTTTAATTTTTTAAAAAACTAATTTATAATATACAAAAATGCCAGGGGTTTACATGCAAAATGTCCATCATGTGGAACAACACGTGATTGAGCCTGGGAAGGATAAAAGTGCAAATATCAAAATGTTCAGGGGGCTTCCAGAAAATTTCACAAAAATATACAATGTTATCCTTAATTTATTGGACTAAATATAAATAAAAAACTTGCAGGTTTGTCCGTGCAATTTGCCCAGCTCACATGAGGCGACACGTGAGCTGAGCTGGACTGGACCTAGATACAATTTAAATAAATACATGGGCATATTTGAAAAATATCCAAATTATATATAATGCTAACTTTTATTTATATGATGAAATAATAAAAATACAAAAAATATAGGGCAAGAATATGCAATTTACCCCCATTAAAGTATGGATCGAGCGGCTGATGGGCTTCCACTTGACACACGTCGCTCATCCCACGGAGGATAACATTTCGTTGATGGACGGAGGTGATTAGATTGCACGAAGCAATCTGACGGTGATGGTGTGTGTGATCCAATGGCAGGGGATCAATCTGGGGCCTCCTTCATCCGAGGGCAGAGAGGTGATAGGAAAGAACACTGAAGAACACTCGCTTGGTTGAGGTTCCTCCGATCCAAACACCCTCCTCCGGCGTTGCTTGAAGCCCAGAGATGGCCAATGGATTCCTGGCAAGGTCCTGTCGTTCTGGGAGTGACGGAACAGGCGGAGGGTCACCAGAGCACCACCACATGCTCGAGGAAGATGTGGCTCTCCAGGTACCTCCGACGAGCTTTGAATTTGGATCCTAGCTCTTATTTACGCGCCTAACCTACACATGAAAGAAACACGAGTCAAGGAGGTGCTCCTCGACCAAAGATGAAGCTGTGTGCACGTAAGATGAGGTGGGCGACGAGGGATCCGACGAAGCGGCGGAGCGAGATCTCGATTCGCAGAACCGATGAGGTCTTGGTTGGGTTGGTGGCTTGGTAAGGTGGAGAAGGTGATAGGAAATGAAATGAGGTGGTCAGCGAGGCGGTCAACGGTCGCAACACGGTGGAATCATTCGCCGGAGTGGAGCACCGACGAACTACAAATTAACATAATACGCTAAAGCTAAGGTCTAAACACTAAACTAAAGACATAAATAAAATGCTAGAATTAAAAGCTACCTAGAGGAGACCGATCGACTACCAACAGAGGAGACCGATAAATCCAGAAAATGTGGCAGTGTCCCGCAGACAACCCTTGAGGAGGTACTTTCAACTAAGCGTCGAATAATCAAAGTAGATGGCCTGTCCTTCTGAGGACCGTCAAGGAAAGCAGACTCAATAGAGTCAAGTCAGATGGATCCCAAGATCCAACATATCGGGTAAACATCGAAGTAGAGGGGATCGAAAGCATGTCAGATGACTCTGTTCCGTGTTCCACAAATGAGAGACACAGTCAACAAGGGGAACCGAGCGTAAAAAAATGTTGCATTTTCCCACAGATAGTCCTCGGGGAACAATGCAAACTAAGCATGATATAGTCATATAAGATCTCATCCTTGTGAGTGTCATCAAGGCGAGCATACTCAAAGGAGTCAAACAGAATGGTCTCGGTAGACGATAGATCGTCCACTAACAGAAGAGACCGCAGATCCAGCAAGGTGTCATAAGCTCTCTTAGATAACCCTCAGAGAGCGCTATGACCTAGGCAGGGAATAATCAGAAAAGTGAATCTCATCCTTGCGAGGACCGTCAAGGAGAGAAGACTCGAAGGAGTCCGGGTTATTGGTATCGTGCACCTACAGATCAGGCGCACAATCAGCAGGGAGGTCGAACAGTCAAATCAGATGACTCGGTTTCGTGCCCAACACATGGCAGCACAGCCAGTCAAGTGGAACCGAGTGTAGAGAATGCATCGCATTCTCCCATAGATAGTCCTCGGGGAGTAATACGACAAATATTGGGATTGTTGGTATCATATCTCATGTCCTCAAAAGCAATCAACCAATCAATCCTCAAGAGGGCATAAGATCGTGTGAGGGATAAATAATCAGGTCAATCACAAAAAATCCCTCAGGTCAATGAAATCTAGCTTAGATGGCACAAAAGATAATTAGAAGTCCTCAAAGTGCCATAGGTGGATAATAGAAGTAGGAGATCGGGGATGGGTCAATCAAGAAGATGGGAGACATCATGTGGGTTCCGCACTCCTTTGCCAATAAGTCCTAATCAGAATAATCAATCATTCCTCAAAATCAAGATGGGTAGAACCTCAAAATAGATAGATCAATCGAAGCTCATGATGTAATCATCAAATCATAACAAAGCATCACATCCTCAATCCGGTGTATGTGATCAAAAATCCTCAATAAATAATCACACCTATTAATCGTGCATCATCCAAGTCTGCAATCAGCTCCTATGCACATATCGAAAGTCAAATCCACCAAGAGAAAGCTATTAATCTCAGCATCCTCTAAAAGCGCCCGAATTACTCCAACAATTAGTTGTAAGTCAAACTCCTTGATGCGGGCAATACCTACCAGCACAACAATCCTGGGTAATAGAAGAGATGATACGAGGGACACGAGGAGGGTGGGCAAGAAGAGAGACGGAAGATCTGGCGAAGATGATTGAGCTCAAGCACCAATATCACGACTCAATGCAAATGAGGAGATATATGTATAAGAGAGATAGAGAGACTCAAAGATGAAAAGGGATGTCTCATACAGACGGGGTCGCTCACTCAAAGAGATGAACTTGCAAAGGGACTCCAAGTCACAATCAATACACAAAGCAAACCCTCGATTCAACTACTCAACATAGTGAAGATCGGGATGTGGTCTTTTTATCTTGCCGATTTTAGAGTGAGGTGATCATAAAAAGTTGTACACACTGGAAATAGGCTTGGGATTGGGGCACTAATCCTTAGCGTGTGTAGGAATAAAATGCTCAGACAAGGAGGGGGCTGCTTTCCCTAATACAAGGAATCCATTACATTTTATTTTAATTCCAATAGAGTTAGCAGTCCCAATTTTATTTTTTCTTATCACTTCTTTTGATATTTTTCAATGCATGTGCCTACCGGGATTTTCAATTTCCATTAAGAATCCTAAGTGAGAAAAATCAGAAGGAGAAGGTCGGAAAAGCTATGTAAGTCGGAAATCGAATGATGCATGTCAAGTAAGAGGACTTACAGCGCTTCCGAGCTCTCTCCATGCAGGATGCAAGACAGAATTGAAATCCTGTTCTGTATGCAAATGCAATCCGATGAAATCGCCCTAGGATAGTAACTGTTATTATCATGAAGCACAGTTTGCAAAATTTGACTAAGTCCAAGCACAGTTATATAGGTACATGCAGATATATTAGGATGTTTGGACCTTAATCTATCGTCAAGTAGTTCCTAGGCTACGACTCATTCACACAAAATAAGGAAAATAAAATAAAAAATAAAAAACGTCAAAAACCGTCGAGGCCCCCAAGGGAACAATCCCTTGGGCATTGGACCTCGGGAAGTCGGAATGTGAGAGTCTTGTATTATTACAAACCAAGTGTCACTCTCTCACATAAATTACAATATTTTTTTGAAATGCAAAATAAAATAAAACTCATTAGTTGTCTCAAAAATTCTTCTCCGTCTGCCTTGGATGCTCTCTCTTGTCAACCGAGCCAGAAGGGCTAACTCTGCCTTGCTTGGGTGCATAGGCCTTCCTAGGAAACCCTCCTTCACGTAGTGGTCCCTTGCATCAAAGACAAACAAATAAGGGTGGTCAGGACAGTCAATCAATCAATATCAAATAATAAATAAAAATAAATAAATAATGCAAGAGATAAACAAATGATGAACAAGGGATAACAGATAAAACAAAATAAGCTCCAACTATGCGACGTTGCTCCCCAGCAACGACGCCATTTAATAGACTAGGAAAAATTGAGGGTCTTATTAACCCATAAGGCTGATCAATAGTCGATGCATTGACCGCTCAATAATCCTTAATCACTCAACAGATAACCCACAACAAATAATTAAGCAATTAAATCTCAAAAATGCAGATTTAAAATTTATTATAACTTTGCAAGCAAATGTGTAAAGGAGGAAGCATGTGTAGAGGTCGAACACTGGGAGCAAACGGGAGGAGGTAAAATGAATCGCGTAAAATTTGTGATCTTTTATCTCTTATCACTGTTATAGTTTTTGTGGGTTTTTAATTTTATATTTTTTTATTTTTATTTTATATTTTTATATTTTCATTTTTAATTTTATGATCTTGTAGTTTCTTTTTATATTTTATAATTTTATAATTTATTTTTTTATAAAACAATTTGGCCAATATAAGGCTTTATTTGCATAATACATAGAAATGCATTTTAAAATATTATGAAATATTGATAAAAATCAAAAAATATTTTTTGGGTGCTTTTAATATTTTTCTAATGTTTTTGCATGTTTCCTGAAATATTTGCGAATTTTTATGTATTTTAAAAGTCAAAAATATCCCAAATATGGGAGTAATAAATAAACTGAAAATGATTTAGGTTTTAAAAATAGTAAATACGTCTCAAAATTACCAAATTAATTTTAATATGTAGATAATAAAATATAAGTAATTATAAAATAGGAAAACATATTTTTGGTATTTTTGTAGATTTTTTATATTTTTTTTGTTGGATTTTGGAGCTTTTTGATTTTTTTGATTTTATTTTTCTTATTTTTAGGGGCTTTTATTTTTTGATCTCAATAAACATCAAAATACACCATAAATAATTTTTTGAAAATTTTCAAAACTTTAGTATATGTTTTGGAATTTTATAATTTAGACATAGATTATTTAGGCTCCTTTTTTATTTTAATAAATAGATTAAATGCACGAAATTCAAAGTGGACACGTGGCATGTAAGTACATTGCATGGAGCATCAAATCCTATTTTTGTGGATTTTTAAGATCTCATTAGCTATTTTTAATAATTAGATAAGACACACAAAAATACATGTCCTGATAGGGGCATTTATGCAAATAAAATAAACTTCAGGGGCCTAGATGTAATTTACCCAACATAATAAAACATTTATTTTATTTTTAGGAATCATTTTACAATATTCAAAAAGCATCAAGGCTCATATATAAAATATCCAGGGTCACACGGAGACTGCACGTGATGCTGGCATGGACCAAAGTGTAAATATAAAAAGTTCAAGGGATTACATGCAAAATACCGTAATTATTCACAACATACACTTTTATTTAAAGAACTAATTTTGAAATACAAAAAAGGAGGGACTTATTATGCAATTTACCCCTTAACGGCTGGATCGGACAAAGCAATGGATTTGGCTTGACATGTGGCACGATCCTAACTGTCGATGACGCCTCATGATCCAACTATGGCGATTACATCTTGCTGTTGAGATCTACGGTGAAGGGGCAGCTCGATCGGACGGCTGGGAATAAGACTGGAGCGGAGGGTGGATCCGACGGCTCAGAGGGTGCTCGGAAGAACAGGGAAGAACCCCATTCCCCCCGAGCTTCGTTCTAGCGTAGAATGAGCGTCCGACCACCTGAGAGGCTAGAAATGGGTGCAAAACGCTACTATAACTCCTCCACATCTCATGGCGTCAATGGAAGGTTAACTGGAGCACGGACGATGCCTGGCGAGCTCTGCGAAAATCGGAGCTCCTGGAACCTCTTCCCCTATAAAATTGACTCCCTTTAGAGTCTTTTGGCCCTTCTGACCTATAAGGAAAATGCGCGAAAGAAATGAGATGTCCAAGGGCTCTTATTGGTTGAAATGATGGGAAGTGGGCGCGACGGAGGTCTTCGGCGAAGGTGGCGGAGGTGGAGACCATTTCCAGATCCACGATGGATCTGGGGGATGCAAAGGTGTCCGGGATGTGGGGAAACGTAAGGGGAGTGAACTGAGGTGGAAATGAGGGTCGAAACACGGCGGAACCACAGTGAAATTTTTGCCTGAACAGAGCTCCGGTGCACTTCGAATCGACCTAATCAGGCTAATCTACTGAGTTAATGGCTAAACTAATTGCATAAATAAAACACTAGAATGAAAACCTACATAGAAATATAAACATGCGCAGCACTAACCTGGCTATTGGCCAAGGAGCAGGACGATCGCCGGAGCAAACCTCCTTGGGCACAAATCCACCTGCGCGAGCTCCCATCCATCTCAAGGGACCTCCATCTGTCACCTGGATGCTCACTAGGCCGAAATGGTGGAACTTTAGGGCTTGAAGATGGCCAAATTTTGAAATGGAAGAGGAGGTTCTTATCTATGTTCATAAGTGGGCACCCTTATTAACCAGGCGAAATCAAAGAATCAAAGCTATGTACGAGGTATCTAATGGTTGGGCGTGGATGATGATGGATCTGGGAGTAATTCCCGTGAACAGATCGATGTCATTTTTATTGATAGATCGACCGGGAAAAATGCATGAAATCGGAGGAAAATACACTTCTGATGAGTCAGAGATTCGTATGGGACAGTTGACCGTGGTCAACTTTTGACGGCATACTATTGGTCCACGCTGGCCACAAAACGACAAATTGAAATTTATTTAAGAAATAATTAATTAAAAATAGTAAAAGATTTTATTAATTTTTGTGTATAAAATAAAAAATGTTTATTATTTTATGTAGTATTTTATTTTTATTTTTATTTATTTTTGGTGGTATTTTATAACAACTTTATTTTTATTGCCTTATTTATAGGTATAATTACCTATATTTTGTACATTTTTAATTTTATTTTGTGCATTTTTCTATTATTTGTTTATTTTATTATTTTATATATCTATAACTTATTTTTGTGAGTTTAAATATATTTTTATTTTATTTTTATGATGTTATTTTTACACTTAAATAGATAAGTATGTGTATTATATGGGTGTATTTATCGGTGTTTTACCTATGTTTTATGTTCATCTTTTTATTTTAATTGATTTTAATGAGTTTTATTTTGGTTTTATATTTTTAGTAGAATTTATATAATTTTTACAATATTATAAAAATGAAAGAAGAACGAATTAAAGAATATGTTCCCCTTTTATTTATATACATATAGAAACATGTGTTTTGTCCATGCTTTCACTTAGATTTATTTTATTTTCCTTTTTTTGTTGTGGTTTTATTCTAGTTTTAATATGCACATATGTTATAGATAATATTTAGAAGATTATAAAAATATGAATTTGTAAAAATAATGACTAATGAATAAAATTGAATATTTCAATCGGTAGAATATACAATAGGGGTCAAAAACCTAACTTTCACACAGTAATTCAAAAAAAATATAAAACCACCACCATTAAATAGCTCGTGAAAAGTTATATACAATTAAATGATATGTTTTGAGTTTTTATTTGAAATATATGGGTTTGTGAAGTTTGGTTTCTGGCTTTTTATTTTGTGTATAAAATGCACAAATGTATTATTTTTTTACAATCTCAATTTTGTATTTTTATTTACATTATTATCTACAACTTTTATGTACTAAGTTTTTTATTTGATGAATATATAATAAAGAATAAACTAGGTATCAAAAGTAGATAAAAGAATGAATAAATAAATAGCATTTTTATTGTATTTTCGCCGTTATCTCCCCCTACTTTATTCCTTGTCGACCAAGTCAATTCTTGCCTTGGTCTCGGGGTTTAGGATCATAAATATTTTCAATTTTATATTCCTTTTTATTTTCTTCTCTTTATTCTATAATTTTGGTACTAAAAACCTTATTTTATATACAAATAATACAATAAATAATGAATGCTATTATGCACAAATTAATGCTATTTATATGCATTAGCTAGGGTTTTTAAGGCCAAAATGATAGAATAAAGGTGATGAAATGGAGATTCATCAGTCGATTCAATATGTCTTACTAGAACCATTCATGCCATATGTCTGACTGTTGAGACAATGGCTTGACTTGAGACGCTGCACTTAAAAAGCTAACTCAACCCGGATGGATTATTGAAAGATCTTGTAGTCTAAGTTGGGACGATACTAGACCGCTTTGCCAAGGGTGTCTCTGGAATCATTCTTGGGGACTATCGAAAGCAATACTTCAACCCATTTCCTCTAGTAGCATGGACATCTAAGAATTGGATATTATATTGAAATAAAGCTTCAGATGAGGAATGGTTTGCTAGCACAACTTTTTCCAAGACACGAAAACATGGGCAGAACAAAAGATTCTATATCTGACAGGGCAAAATAAGAATGCAGAGAAATGTCAACAAAGAAAATATACAAAAAGAAACATGTACCAAAAATTTCAAAAATATTGAGCTTTCAAAAAGGCTTGCTTCTTGGTGAAGACTCAAACAAACTAGCCGAGCTTTATAAGGAAATCCTATATTGATCCATTTCCAGTTTTTTTCACATTCTTATATCTTATTCCCCATTCGGTTGTGAACTAGCATGCACCTGACTTTGGAAATATCTATTTCCCCAAGGAAGAGTTGCTAGAGGAGGAGACTCTTTGTATGTTCAATGGTTTGTCTGGGACTCTTTGTTTTTCTTTTTTCACACTCATTAGCATAAGTGTTTGCTAAGGACTAGCAAAGGCAAGTATAGGGGGGAGGGTCGTGAATCTCCATTTCATCACCTTTATTCTTTCTTTTTGGCCTTAAATCCTTAGCTAAATTCATGTGTTTAACATTAATTTGTATAATAACATCCATTTATTGACTTGTAAATACTAAATAAATATATGTATTAAATTTTGAAATAAAAGAATAAAGGAAAGAAAAGAAAAACAATAAAGTGTCAAAAACATTGAATGACCCTAGGCCCAAGATATAGTCATCATGGTGATTTGGTCAACAATGAATAAAGTAGGGGGAGATATGACAGATGAAATGTACAGAAAGCACTCAAAAACCATAACTCGTTTACTCAATAAGTATCCTTTTGAGCCCTATTTTAGTTTCCTCTTTTTACATCTCAAATAAAAAAGCCCTCTACATGCAAATTATACATGAAAAAATATATAAATATATAATTGATTTTATATTAAAATAATACACAGTGCACTCGAGATACACAACGAAAAGCCACAAAGAAAACATCCTATATATGTATACCCTCCATACAAACTTCACAACATCATATTAATTAATTAAGGTTATTAATTAGTGATTTTGATTGGTTTTCATATGCTAGAGAGATAAAAAGTAGAAATAATGTAGGCAAATATGATTTCATCAGTCCACATAGACCAACCAGATCTCCTCGTTTGTTGACCACGGGTCAACAGTACCTCCCACCCTTTGACTTATGTTGGAGTCACAGGAGGTTAATCTTCTCCCAATTTTGGTCTTCCTCCATACCCCTCTTTTTCTCAAGACCTCAACTTATCTATTCCTCCAGCACCCCTACTCCACGCAAGCAACCTAGCTCTCATCAACCATCGCCATCTCTCACACAATCTTCTCCCCTTTTTCCCAAAACAAATGCCTGTAAATAAAATCCCATTCTCTTTTGAAGCTTTTGATCCCACTTTACACCTCATAACCCAAATAGGACTCTCCCGTGTTGAGATGTAGTGACAAGAGATATCCAGACGGACCGCAGCAGGGCCAACCTGCAAATTCTCGTTCATACCCTCAACACTAAGGCAGGAGGTTTGTCCATAGTGGCAATCAGCCTCATCACCATCAGTCTCAGCCATACCAGTACGGTTGGAGATAGAATCGGTACCAACAACTACAGTACCGGCAATACCAGCAGAATCTGTAGTACGTGATTGTGCCATATCCGCACCCTCCTCCTCAACATCAACAATACCATTCTCCTTCTCAAGATTCTCAGCAGTAGTCTTATCAGCAACCTCAACACCACTCGCATTATCAGCGTGGTCAGCACCTGAACCATCAGGAGGTTAGGTAGTCACGGCAACTTCTGGAGTCAGAGGACCAAGTAAAGCGTGCAAGCAATTAATAGGGAAGAAGTAGTTACTTCCCATAGGAACAAAGGGTCATCTAGCCAAGTTTCCAAGAGAGTATTCCAAACGAGGAAGATCAAAAGTAACAATGAAAAATACAGTAGTTTGGGTGGATGTGGGGATCGTTTGGTTGCTGGTGTACACCAGTGTACACCGGCATACCCCTCGTTCCAACCCTCCCAACCTGTGTTGAGATTACTTGTATTGACCTTTATAACTTTTTTTATATAATATTTTTCAACTATGTTCAAATAAAATTATTAACATAAAAACATATTCTAATCATTAAAAAAAGTTAACATAACACATAATCAATGTCACATAACATCACAATTATCATTCCAATCCTCCCAACCCCCCAAATAGCTACTATTCACAAGGGGATACACCAACTTAACCCAACCAAGTTACCAAATGATCCCCAAGTGTTCGACACCACCCTTTCTGACCTTCCAGTATATACAACGAAGCATAACGTGATATAATTTCTATTTGAGGAATAGTGAAATTGGGATTCTCCTCTCACCATGAAGAAGGTGTTGCAAACCATTCAATGGTAGATGGGTTAACACTATCAAGAATATTACAGCAAATTTCAAAGTTCGAAATAAAATGGGGAACAAAGACTTCTTCCTTATAGTACAAGAAGCAAATTGAGGCTAATTCAGATCCTCTTTTTTGAGATTGACCCAAGTAATGATTTTATTATGGAGAAAAAGAAAGGAGATGAAGCTAATATGTAGAGGAGTGCAACGATTCCATATATTTTATGATCTGATTGATAATTCCTCCATCAATCATGAAGGTGTAGCAATTCTTAATAGAATTTCGGTTTCCCTAGAAATGTTATGGAATAAAAATTATCCGAAGTCTGTAGACCGGTATAAGAGTCAAAAATATCTGTGTCCTGCTGTCCTAAAAAAGCATTTACCCTGTTTCGCAATGTTATGGCCCAATTGAAACAAAACGATCTAGTAACCAGGGCCTCATGAGTATTAATATTTTTATTAAGGGAAAATTTGAAAATCCATGGATTGTTAACAATCAACATCTTTTCTAATTAAGAAAGTCTCTAGAGAAATTCTTTTGTTGGCTTCTTTAAGAAGCCACTTCTAAGTTGATTTCTTTGAGAATTTTGGCTTCAGTAAGAAGCCATCTCCAAAGTTCCATCACTTTGTTCTAGTATATACTATATTGGCCTCTATAAATATGACCCTTGAGGTTAGGATGTAATCAACCAAGAGAAGAATCAAGAGAGTTAGAGAGCCACCAAGTATATTGGAGAGGAAAGTATAGAGAGCTTGAGTAGTGTATAGTTAGAGAGTATAAGTGATTGTATGTACGTGAAGTGTTGTATATTTTGAGGTATTGTATTGTATAATGGTGTATTGTTAATGTATGTTATAGTGAGTTATTATATTGTCCTTGTAGTCATAAACAACTGGTATCAGAGCCTTTTTAGGTCCTAATTATTAAAAGTACAGTTAAGTTAGGTCCATCTAATTGCAATAGAGGTCTCTACATAAATTAGATGAGCATTTGTCTGTGTGTCCGGTCAAGTTTTGAGTTTTTTTTCTAAGAGAAAATTCTGTCCATGTGCATTCATAGACTATAATTGGGTTAGGTCTACGATCAACTTCGTTGGGCGAAGGAAAAATATAGTTTCCTCAAAATTATGGCAGATCCTTTCAATCTGGTTTGAAGATCTAGAAGTTGAACATGCAAAATTACAGTAATCAGAGGACCTGCTTCGAATCTTATCTACAATGACAGGAGATTGTCAGAGAGGATGATACAACACCACCACTAAAGGAGAATGTCGATGCTCTGAAGAATTGGAAGATCAAGGCCGGTAAGGCAATGTTTGTATTAAAAATCACGATCGAGGAGGAGTTAATCTAGCATATATGAGAAGTCGCTACACCAAGGGAAGCATGGAATGCACTTGCTACATTGTTCTCACGCAAGAATAATGCTCGACTTCAATTCTTGGAGAATGAGTTGACGTCTCTCAAACTTGGAGAGACGGCAATCAATCATTATTTCAATAAGGTATGCTCTCTATATAGTGAAATCTACCAATTATATTCATAATCAAAGATTAGTGAGTAACGAATGTGAAGGATTATCCATCATGGATTATGATCAGAATATGATGCTTCGTAATGAGGTATTTGGTTGGTCTAAACAACCAACTCTCTTGGAGTTTGGAAGTCTCTTAGCAAATAAAGAGACTTTAGCCAAGCAAATGGTTGGTCTGTCAGTAAAAGTTAGCGAAGAAGGACTATTTAGTACGCATAAACAAGGGAAGCTACATGACTCGCATTAAAAAGATTCAACTCCTCAACGGAAGTAACATTCTCAGAGAAGCTTCAAGCTAGGGGAGCTTCATATGGCCGATAATAAAGGCCAAAAGACTCTTTGTTGAAAAAGAATGAGGGTTTCTTCGTTTGTGGGAAAAGGGACACTATGCACGTCACTGCAGGTTCCGGAAGAATCCAGTTAAAGCAACACAATAACATCAATCGATCAATTTGAAGATGTTTCAAAAGAAAATTGGGACGAGAATGCTTGTACGATGATGACGTCATATAATGATTTGCTACAAGATGATTGGGATAAGGAGGCATATACAAGATCACGTTGTGTGATGATTTATCAGAAATGATTGGAACGAGGAGTCTTCTATGGTGATCGCATAAGAGGATGAATCGGCTTTCGATGAAGCATACTCTTGGTGGTCAACTCAGGAGGCTTGGAAGATGAATTTGAAGAAAATCGAGAGAAGCTTCAACACACATAATATCCCAAGGAAAAAGATGAGGAGGTGCTTAAGGTGGCTGAGGAGGCAATCGTTACCCAAGAAAATGGATTTCATGAAGTAAATCTAAAGGAGTTTCAACCTATTCAGAATGAGATCACTCAAGATTCAAGTACGCCACTTCAATGACCTAACGAACTATGAAAATCAAATCCCAGTTATGTTGATACTGCAGCTATTGAAGATGAAGGTTTGCATGAACCCTTTACAAAGTGAGTAATGCGATGGAAAAAAAATCGAGGCATTACATGAGAGTCAAACATGGGCTCATTCTCTTTAGCCAAAAGACGTAAAGCCGATATCTTCCAGGTGGTAATATTAATTATACATCTACTTTATCAGAATGGAAGTGTAGACCTGTAAATTTTATAACAAGTTAGGAGTAAAACTGATATTACAAAAAATAGAGAGTCATAACAGATATTGCAAGTTGAGAAGGACACATGTGATAAAGTCCCAAAAATATTATATTACAATTCACAATGGGTCCTTTTCCGAATTTGTTGTAATACTCTCTACCCCGCCAATTGATCATGATGTACCTAAGAATCACCTCTAAACGTGGTTATCATGCACTTAATATGCTTTGGCTAGTGTGAAGGACATGTACAAATCCACTATGGTTGTATGCCATTGTGGTTTAATGTGTTTTTGGTGCAAATGGAATTTAGGTTGAGTTAAGGTTTTTTAGTGATATATTCCATCAAAAGTGCACATAAAAAAACGGAGGGCTACACAGTAGCCAATTTTATAACATCAGTTCATTTATGTGAGGAAGGGGGCGAAAGGAACCAAGGAGACAAAAACTTGGGTTTCTTCAATTCTTCATAATCGAGGTGATGATACTCACGATGTTGCCGATTGTGTGCACGACTGAATGGGAGTCCGACAAAGTCCATCTACGATTATACTCGCTCTAGATAGAATAGACCACAACCGCAAGCAGCGTAGCCACGATTGAACGGGTGAGCGAGATGCTAATGCAAGCGATCCTGGAAGCCATATCAATAAGAGACATGACAAGAGGCGCCGACAAGGCTAGAGCCTCATAGGAACCCCGCCAAACGTCGGATGAAAGGGGGCGATGGAAAAGAAGATGCGTGTGAGATTCAAGCTCCATCGAACATAAATGGTAGGTGGAGGGAATATTCAAGCCAAACATAACAATCAAGTATGTCAGTGGTAGGAAGCCGCTCTAGGTTAGCACGATAGAGCACAAAAGAGAATCTCGGTGGAGTACGATGGTCCCAAACGACAGGATCCCAGTCGAGCATTGAGCCCCAAGACAAAGAATATCGTACGCATCCACGAAGGAGAAGCCCCGAGGCGAGTGAACACAAACATAAGGTGGGGCATCCCCACGGATATAACATCTTTTCCCCAACATGTTGCGCCACACATGGGAAGCTGAGGGAGAGGGCGGAATATCCCAGAACGATCTCGCATGAAGGTACTTCTTGCACAAATACACTGCCCAAATGGACGTATCCGTGGATATGAACCTCCTAGCCCAGGAGGCAATCATAGATTCATGAAGTGAGGCAAACGACGTCAACCCCATACCCCTCTCCTGCTTGGGGAGGCATACGGTCGCCCAGGAGATGTCATGGAGATGCTGACCCCAAAGGAAGTCTGTGCAGAGCATATCGGGCCGGTGAATGACTTTAATTTGAATAAGGGTGCCCGCAATCCAATATTGGTAAACCCTACTTACAACCAAGTTGATGAGTTGAGCACGCCCAATTATATAAAGCACCTTGGAGCTCCAACCGTGAATAAGCCTCCTAATTCGATATTCCAGGCCCCTGGAATCACTGCTTCTCCCAAAAGAAGATGAGAGCGGAAGACCCAAGTAAATAGAAAGTAGCGTTTGTTTTAGGATTATCAAATGTAGGGAAGTTGCAAAATCTAGAGCAGTCCATTTAGGCCTGAAGAGTTTGCTTTTCTTCGAGTTTAATTTCAGACTCGATATCAATTCGAAAGCGTGCATAATCTCTTTGACCGCTAAGAGAGAACATAGAGTACCTCTGCAGAAGAATAGAAGGTCGTCTGTGTAGATAAGATGGGATGGCGCAACATTACGATCACAGCCCATTGGGAAGAAGCGGTCATCAGAAGCAACCTTATCCACCAAGCATGTGAGCGATTCCATCCCAATAGTGAAAAATAGGGGCTAGGTTTGACTTAAGGTGCAGAATATCGGCATGCCATTTTCCTATATCCTATATAGCATGAGCATGTCAAGTGGAACCGTTAGCCCTATGGGCATGTATCTGCCTCTTTTATTGCCATGCATTTACATTATCTTTTCGCAATAGGTGCATCTTATTCTATCGATTCCTGGACACGTTGAATAGCGTGGAAACGGCAAATGAGATGGTTTTCAATTTTATTATAGATGCTTAATGGTAAGATTTCAACTTTGATGTTCTAGATATTATGCATGTTATTGAACCTTTGCAATTAAGAAACTACCGAGTAAAATTTAGGGATTTTATCATTTGTGCCCCTCCGAGATATCGCAATATCAGTTATGCCCCTATCTTTTTGGTAA
Source organism: Ottelia alismoides (assembly GCA_037367405.1). Classification (NCBI taxonomy): domain Eukaryota; kingdom Viridiplantae; phylum Streptophyta; class Magnoliopsida; order Alismatales; family Hydrocharitaceae; genus Ottelia; species Ottelia alismoides. Next base: position 24,539 of record JAZKJV010008972.1, on the reverse strand, counting down.
TATCAGTTGTGCCCTTCACTTCTTTCTCCGTCATCAGTTGTGTCCTTCTGTCAGATTGACCGTCAAAAAATTAAAATAATCATAGTTTACTCAAACTATGGTGTGGTTAAGAGGGGTATTATGGTCAGAATAAAATCAAATGGTTATGGAGGTGTGGTTGGGGAGGAGGTGCGAGGCTGCGGAGAAGGTGCGGGCTGGCGGTGGGGGCCGGGCGAGGTGCGGGGGCTGGAGGAGGCTGCTGGGCTCCTGGCGGGGCCCCGGGAGGCGCGACGAGGGAGCAGGGACCAAGGCTAGAGGCGCACGGGTGGCGCTGGCGGCTGAGGGCCAAACACGGCTATGGGGAGCAGACACGGTAGCGGGCGGGAGAGCGGGAGGACGCCCAAGCCGTGGCCAGGGGGCACAACGGCTGAGCGCGAGGTACATGGGACTGCGGGGCTTCTGGCGAGGGGCATCGACCACGCGTGGAGGCCACGGAGGCCAGCGCTGAGGGGCAAGGACGAGTAGAGGTCGCGAAAGGGAGCACCGCGCGGCAGAGAGGGACGTGGCTCGAGCAGATGCAGTCCAGGAAGGGGGCGGCGTGTGCGTGAGGGGGAGGGGGTGGTGTAGGGCAGGGGGAGGGGGAGCAGGGGCAGTGCGTGCGAGGAAGGGGGCGGTGTGGGGCGACCTGGGCGCGGCCAGGAAGAAGCACGACCTACGCCTATGCATTAGGAGCGGCTGGGGTGGAAGAAGAGGGCAGGGCGGGGTGGGGGAGGAGTTCCGGGCGGAGAGGGAGGAGGAGGAGGTTGGAGGAGGAGGAAGAGGATGGGGGAAGAGGAGGAAGAAGAAGAGGATGAGGAAGAGGGTGCCAAAATGACCACTAAACCCTTTTTTAAAAATTAATTCCGCTTATGTCCTTAAAGTTAACGTCCGTTTGCACTGTGGATGGACGACAACTAACCCAAGGGCACAACTGATAATACGAAAAGAAGTGAGTGGCACAACTGATATTACCAAAAAGATATGGGCATAACTGATATTGCGATATCTCGGAGGGACACAAGTGATGAAATCCCTAAAATTTATCTGGTTATTCTACTAATAATTCAGTTTAAAATAAATAAAGGACAATAGATTTGTTAATTGTTGATATTTTATCTGCTTTTGTTTTTGGTATTCAGTTTGAGTTGTTTTCTTTCCTTTTCTTCCAGAAACTCTCTCTATTGCCATTGTTAGTCAGCTCTTAATCTCTACTCTTGCAGGCTCCTCTCCAGGTTTGAAAGGATGCAATTGATTTGGCGAAACTTTATAAGGCTGCTTCTGATGATCCCTTCTTCCGTTATCTTTATATTCTAAATTGTATACCAAACTTTATAAGTTGGTTCTGTGATATAGTTTGTGATTGGTTTTTATGTTGCAATAAAGGGCATGCAAAAAACCTGTGCGCCCATCACTGTGACTTGGTTTGTGGATATTTTGGGTTCGCCCCAGAATGGGTGTTGACTTTGGAGTTTGGTTTTATATGCATGAAACTCGGTTGATTGTGGAGTTTATTAACTCGTTGTCTGTATATAATATTTCATATATTTACATGCATATGCAAGCATGCAAAGTGCAAACACATTGTTGTGACTATGAATAGGATGATGTTATGATCTCATTTTCTTGGTAATCATACAATGATGCTATGACCTCCTCATTGTTGCAGTGGCATTAATGATATGATGAATAACATGGTGCTTGCTAAGAAAATCAAGGGTTTAGTGATCCCCGAGGCAAATCTAAATAATACAACTATGCAATTTGCATATGGCCTCTTTATTTTCTTACGACATGGGGGAAAATTCATGTAAAAACCTAGCTGCAACCGTTGGATCTTTTCAGCCATTTTGAGCTCAGAAGTAAACACAAGTAGATCCTTGATAAGTCTCTGATTTATCATCGTGATTCTAGCTTGAACAAATCAAATATATTATTTTACAATTAATAGAATTAACTAATAATCTTGTGTAAATGATTAACACTAATTATTGTTCATAAATAGATATATTATTGTGCCAATTACCTTTTGTATTTCTTTCCTATAAAAAAATTAAATAAAATTTAGTTTAATAATGTACATATTATATTTAACATTATTCATAAATCAAAAATATAAAATAGTAGAAAAGAAATAAAAATAGGGATTTTTACCCGGCAGACCCTATAATCTTTTCCAATTACCTCTACGACCTTTGAAACATCCTAATTCCTCCTTCGACCTCGTAAACTTGGTCTGTCTTACCCAACAAACCCTGCCGTCAATTTTAACTATATTTGAGTCAATTACTTGGGTTAGTCTTGAGTTAACCTAACCAATTTACCATCGAATGTTTAGTATTAGCCAAAATAAAAAAAAGATTAGGAAAAGAATCCTACAAAGTAGACCGGCGGGGGGAGGGGAGTGTTGCAAATGACAGAAGCAAACACGCACAAACACAATCAAACAAGCAAGATGCCAACACAAGGATTTACAAGGTTCACTCGTAAATGGGCTACATCCTTGGGCGGCGGCGATCAGTTTCACTATTTGGAGAAAATGTAATACAGAGGGTACTGAGAAGGTACAGATATGGGATGAGAAACATGATCAGAAATGAGGACTGTAGTATCTGATGGCTCTAGGGTCTTTTTTATACTGCAACAAAAGAATACCATCTGTATTCAGCAATCCTGGTCCAACAGCTCTCAGTCAATCAGAAGGCAGGATACAGATCAGACTTGTCAGCAATCCAGACCCAACAGCTCTCAGCCAATCAGAAGGCAGGACAAAGATCAGACTTGTCAGCAATCCTAGCCCAACAGCTCTCAGCCAATCAGAAGGCAGGACACAGATCAGACATGTCAGCAATCATGACCCAACAACTCTCAGTCAATCAAAAGTCATGATACAGATCAGCCACATCAGCAACCCAACAAGTGGTTAGGATTCAAGTCAAATTAACAATCTCCACCTTGAATTGAATCCTCATATAGTAGAATGAACCACTACTATTACTCCACCATGAGTTGAATCCACTAGCAGAATTAACCACTGCTAGACTCCACCGAGGTTGAATTCTCATATAACAGAATTAACCACTGTTATACTCCACCATGAGTTGAATTCTCCACTAGCAGAATTAGCCACTGCTAGACTCCACCGGGGTAGAATTCTCATATATCAGAATAAATCACTACTATACTTCACCACTTGAAATTCAGATAACATGAATCAAGGAATTATAAACAATATCACCTTGAAATTTCTCCTCAGAGAAGCTTTGCCAAGCTTCACCGTGCCGCCGCCAGCCCCTCTTTGGGGCTACTTCCAACTATTGATATTGAACAAGTCCAAATAGCGCTTGAACTTACTCCTAGGAACTGTAGACCCTTGTAATACATATAAGGTCTTCTGCTTGTTGCCCTTGATGACAACAACTCCAGCTTTGGCAAACTGCATGACTCCACCTTCATGCTTGTAGAGAGAGAACAGACGTTGCTTAAAGAGCAACTTGTTGGTCAGAGACTTCGTCATGTATAGACTTTCAAGTCTCAACCACAGATCGGCCGCAGAATCCTCATCGACAACCTCGACGATCATCTCAACCGCCAAAAATAACATAATCATCGAGTGCGCATTTTCTTCCTGCACCATCAACTCGGACAGCTCGAGTGCCTTCGTCCGCTTTTGATCTAACGGTGCACAGATGCCCTACTGCTTAAGAAGGGCACGCATCTTGATCAGCCATAGACTGAATCCATTCTTCCTCGTGAACTTCTCGATCTTCAGATTGTGTGATGCCATCTTGCTGGATGATCCTGACGGAACCTGAATCTCTGATACCAGTTTGTTGCGAATGACAGAAGCAAACACACACAAACACGATCAAACAAGCAAGACGCAAACACAAGGATTTACAAGGTTCACCCGTAAATGGGCTACGTCCTTGGGCGATGGCGATCAGTTTCACTATTTGGAGAAAATGTAATACAGAGGGTATTGAGAAGGTACATATATGGGATGAGAAACAGGATCAGAAATGAGGACTGCAGTATCTGATGGCTCTAGGGCCCTTTTTATACTACAACAAAAGAATACCATCTGTATTCTGCAATCCTGGCCCAACAGCTCTCAGCCAATCAGAAGGCAGGACACAGATCAGACTTGTCATCAATCCTGGCTCAACAACTCTCAACCAATCAGAAGGCAGGACACAGATCAGACTTGTCAGCAATCCTGGCCCAATAGCTCTCAACCAATCAGAAGGCAGGATACAGATCAGACATGTCAGCAATCCGACCCAACAGCTCTCAGCCAATCAGAAGTCAGGATACAGATCAGTCACATCAGCAATCCAACAAGTGGTTAGGATTCAAGTCAAATTAACAGGGAGCATGGAGCTTGGGAGGCTGGGCGGCGTAGGGAGAAGCGGCGGGGGGACTCCATCAGCTGAGATGGGGAGCAGGGAGCAGCAGCGGCAGGGGGGTGGGGGGGACTCCATCGGCAGGGAGGACTCCATGGGGGGGGAGAGAAGGGATCAGCAGGGGGCGAGGAAGAGCATGGAAGCAGCATCGGGGGGGGGGGGAGCAAGGAGCAGCATCGGTTGGGGGGGGGGGGGCAGGGAGCCGCATCGGTCCGGGGGGGGGGGGGGGGGGGGCTTGAATAGGGGACCTAGGCGGGGAGCTTGGGTTCATATGGACCATTCGAGAAGGGGAGCAGGGAAGGACCTAGGCACGGGGCTCCTCAGCAGTCGGGGGGTAGAGCAGGGATGGAGGAGCTGTTCGCGAGGCTCCTCCGCGACGGCGATGGCGAGGCTCAAAGCTTGGCGCTGGCGGGGGAGCGGCGCAGGGGGATCAACTCCTCTCGGATGATGGAGTGACACTCAATGTAAATTTGATAAACAAAATGGGTATAATATAAAAGAACATAACAGAAACCGATTAGTTTTAACGGGTAAATGAACGAGGGTTAACCACAGGGTATGTAGGGTAAGGGTTAGCAAGTTTACGGGGTCGGGGGAGGAATTAGGATGTTTCAAAGGCGTAGAGATAATTGAAAAAGATTATAGGGTCTGCCAGGTAAAAATCCCATAAAAATAAGTGTTTTAATTCATTAAAAAGGCTTGCAAAATTATTAATATGTATATATGACTAATTTTGATTTCAAATTTTACATGAAAGTTATAGATCTTGAAAATATCTACTATTTTCATATGAAAGCTTTTCATTTGATTCCATTTATTAATTCTTTTTTATTTTTACTTATTTAATAAATTCTATTTTTCCCATTGGGCTGCGTGGCCCAAACATGCATTTCCATGTCAGCTGGCCCTTTAATATAAGGCGCACTTCTTTATGACCGTCTGATCTGATAGATCAGACGACCATGCTCTTTTCACTCCTGCAAATTCGTGGTGATCGTTTGGTCAGACGGTGTACATTCCGCACCGCTTCACCCATTCCTCAAATGACGTGGTCCAATCTGGACCATCTCTCCTTGCTTGATCCAACGGATGTGATGCGTCTTCAACCTCTGATTGCTCGTTGGCGAGTAATTTCTCAGCATTCGACTGTTCCTTCTTTTTATTCTCCAGCCTTGTACACGTGTTCTCGCATCATGAATCATGTATCAGCGTGAAAACCTGACATTCACCTTCTTCACCAACTACTATCATCCAATCTATCCCTCTGCTCTGAGGTAGAACGATGGTTGAAACCACTGCTTCGCAACCACCTGCAACCTAACTCAACACCTGAAAACTCCATCGCCGCCACTTAACCACCCATCTACCCTTCATGCGAGGAATCTCTGAGCCTTAGCCTCTTCCCAGTTACAGTTTGGATTAGAGTTGAGAGCGAAGAAGGAGGTCTCCTCCGGTGAGATCCTCGGCCAAGTTGGGCCGTCTTTCAGTTGTTGCTCATGGCTGATCGTGCTTCCATCCTGCCAAGGTTGTCAAACGAAGAACTGAGAAGCTTCCAAAGCTTCTTTAGGCTCAAGATCCATTCCCATTTCATCATCGACTTTTCGTTCTTTTCACGGAATTCTTAATGTTTCTTGTTTCTTCATTTTACTCAATTTCCTCTCAATTATCGCATTTCATTCAAACAACATTTCGATCACTCAAACACTCATACACATTCGGATTTCAATCCCCATTTCATCCTCTCTTCTTGCTCCCTTGCCATTTCTCCGTCTATTAATCCCATTTGACGCTTTTCTTCTCTCTGTAATAGAGAAGAACCCGACTAAGGCTTCTTCTTTCACCTTGATTCAAGCCCCCATATCACCCCACTTTATCTCCAGAGATTCCCCTTGCTTTGTATTTCGTGTTACTAACATCGCAAGAGTTCAACACGGCTCACAGATTGGAGCTTCATTGGAGCAATCTTCAGTTGCTCGACCTCCGAAGAAACTGCGTCGACACTGCACTCCAGACAGCGCTTCGAACTCCTCGGACAGCTTTCTTTCTTGAGAGGTCATCAGTGATCTCCTCCGACAACTATGAGCGGAAGAGGAGCACGAAGGACGAATACTTCCCTTTGCTGAAGTCCATCTTTACACCGGAAGCGGATCTCGAGTGGCTCCCGAGTGTGCAACAGATTCTTCTGCCAGAGGCTTCGCTTCCTTCACACCACCTTTTGAGGAGGAGCTTTGACCAACATCGAGAAGAACTATCCGAGCCATCTCTCCATACCTCAGCCTCGGTGATCCCAAGCCTCCATCCGAAGCAAACGATTACACCATGTAGCCTGAACCTGCATCTGCCGCCTGAGCCAGCCAGTTACATGGAAGGAAAATTGCGAGATAGGCCTCAAGAATTTTTATAATAAATAATTTAGCCCCACGCGGCTTATTTGGTCTGTATCCAACCGATTGTTAATAATTGCACGTGTACCCTTGTTTTGGACCTTTTTGCATTATTTTGTTGTATTTTTCGTTAAGTTCATTTGCAATTTAGCTTCTTTGTTGTATCTTGAATATCCTGAGATTCATATATCTAAATTACATGAAATTGATTTTGTTTGACGTTACTAAAATTCTCTTTGATTTTTTATGCATGGATTTTGAAAATAATTTACTTGCATACCATTAAAAATTAGAGAAGAATTCTTGATCTTATTAATTCATTCAATTCTATTAAATACATTTTAGCTTAATCATTTGATTTTCTTATGCCATTGTTTAACTTTACTAATTAGAGTTCCACTTGGTTTGTTTGTAATTGATCAATTGATTATTTACCTAGTTGAATTATGTGCATTTATTAAGTGGATCAAATACTTTATTGAATGCATGGATTAATTGACCAATCTTAATTTGGATTTAACTTTCATTGCTCAAAATCTTCTGGACATATTAAATCATGTTTTAATCAAGAGACAATTCTTTGTTTTTTGTTATGCATCATCTTTACCATTTTGTAGCATTTAATATTGCATCTTAAAATTAAATAAAAATCATGCATGTAGTATATTCTACATTCTTTAACTAGATAATAACTAAGATCGTTTGAATTAATTATTCAACATCTGAATTAAATTAGCTAATTTCTCATATACTCGAGTTCAACCATGTACTTATCTAGGAGAAATTAATTTGAATCATCTTTGCAGAGATATTTTGACTCGATTTTGATAATTGTTTAAAGGTTGTATTACAAGGAGACACAATTAAGACATCCATTTAACAATTCATCAATCCTCTTTGCATGGCATGAATCCAAATGCGAGCGAGGTGAACCGTGTGATTGATTAATTAGTTTGGCAAATAGAAAACTTCACTATTCAGTAATTGGGATATCTTCTTTCGTCGTATCCTCGCATTAAGGAAAATTGGCCGGCCTGGTGAAAAAATTCATGCAAAAGCTAAAAGAGTGGAAGGCAAAGATGCCTTTAATTTGCTACTGAGAGAGTTATGCTATTGAACTAATATGTCGCACCTTATCACTACCCATGTGATGTCATCGTTACGAATTCTCACAATATGTCATCAACAAGATTGACAAAGCTAAAATCTATTTCCTATGAAATGAATACTGAAGGCAAAATTAGGCAAAGGTGACATGGGAATAATTAGTATATACACCGCAAGGAAATGGGGAGTTAGGGATTATGGACTAACAAAGTTTTAACAATGGCTTCTTTCTAAGTTTATAATCCATATTATGTAATGGAAAATGGCTTATTATCACGAATCTTGAGAAGGAAAATGTCACTTGGGGAAGGATATCCCGTCAGAGGCAGATTCAATTATAGGGACACTAACACATGGAGAGATTTGAAAGTGTGTTCATAACGCATGAGAGAAGCTTATGAAAAGGACATCGTCTCGAAGAGACAAACATCACTTTGGATGGATAAAATTGTGGGTAATCCAAAATTCAAGATACAACGTCCCAGCCTCTAACAACAAACATGTTTGGGTTTCTAATGGTCAGTTAAAAACAATTGGCTAAAAGTATTTGGGAAACATGTTTGGGTTTCTAATGGGGTAATGAAAATACTCAAATGAAATATGGTTGGATTTTCTATTGCTTGGGGAAATGATACCTTTTTTTTTGGACAAATGATCAGAATTTCATTCATCAAAAGAGCCACTCCCAGTAATGCACAGCGTTGAGCTAGCATCGTCCAAAAGAGAAAATGTGCGAGAAAGTAAAAATACTTGGGAGTTGTTATTATCTTGATTGTATATCAATTATATCATTATTTTGATGGTACCAAATCTTTGTGAGTACAGATAGCTCTGCAGATTTCATGTCAAGTTTGCTCATGTTGCACTGGTAAGCCTTGAGTAACCCACTAATGTAATAAAAGTTATTATTTTATCATGTCCATCTGAAATGAATGATTATGAATGTACTTAATAAGATCCATTTGTACAATTTGGTTATAACCATGGACATATTAAATACCATGCAGTTGAGAGGATACATTTGACTTAACATGGGGTATTCAATAAAGGTCTCCAGTCAGAGAAAGAGATGATAATCTTTCTTTAGAGATTGATTTCCGACCGACTTCTTGATGCATGTCCTCTGCATAGGAATAGTGATTCGGAGGTGTTGGAATAATCAAGTCAAAGAGTTGACTTGATGAGATCAAGATACTAAGGCATGAATTGTAACTGTCATGATAATGCACACATCATGTAACAGGAGACACATATACATCTATATATCTGAGTGTGCACATTTGACATATCAATAGATTTGTGACCTATCCAAGGTTCACAAACTGACGACTTGGTGTGCATACGAAGACATATGAGAGGTATGATCTTTGAAAGGAATCGTACATGCTCACAGTTGATAAACCGGAGACAGAGCTCGCTCATTAGATATTTTTAAGGTCAAAATGGATTCCATGCATGGTCGTCTTATATATGAAATACGACACGAATTGGAGATATTAATATATGCTTTTGGAAAGCATATAATAAATATTATCGTCCAATTATCAAATGAGAAAACTATTAATGTATTCTGAAGAAGACAACCAAACTAGGGTTTGAATTTCAGATATTTCAAAGTCTTCCAGTATGATGGATGAATGAATATTGCTAATACTCAGGGCTAATTTTATCATAATAGATCATTTACCATGACACATGCATTTCGAGGGAATGATGAAACTGAAAGGATTTTTGAAGCTCCATTTATTTACTTAATGATTTGAGAATTTATTGGACTAAATCTCATTCCATTAGAATTCACTATCTAATTCCAATTCTATTTTCAACGCCTAAATGTTGGAAAAAGGAATTGTAATGGAAATGGAAATAATAACAGTCCTTGAACTCATTTACAAGCTCCAAATAGATTAGACTTTGATTAGAAATGGTCAAGGAAGCTGGATTCAGTTCACTTACACTTTATTTAGCTCATAGAGAGTGTGATGAATTTCATTGAGCTCACATTGAGTGTAGAGTGTTACAGCTTAAGCTCAACATTCGTATGTGATGTGTTTCTGTAAAAATTATATAAACTATAAAATTGGATAGTTATCCACATTATAAGTCACTATACATGAATAATATGATCCCCCTGACATTATCTCCAATTATTAACATTTGTATCCTATGAGTTCTAATTGGATCAAGGCTCACACTATTTGATACCAATATTGAGACAATAACTATTATTGTCATTTGTATGGGTGTCTTTGTGAATATGAATAAAAAATATAATTATTTAATTTGTATACCGATCCATAATAATTAATATTAACATGAATACGATTCATACAATTATTTCAAGGAATTAATACGAATTTGATTAACATTGGAAATTAGTGTAAATTAGATTTACATTCTGATTTAGATTTATGAATATAATAATAAACTTCAAGGATTTTTCAATGAAAATCATCAATTATGATAATTAGATTATCATGATGATAATTAAGCAACATGAGAGTTGTTTATTAGTTTGTTGCACTTTTTATCAATTGATTTATTTGGAGGTCAAAAGAGATAAGACAAGTCCTTTATCTTGTTGAATAAGGACTGCATCTTATTCCTTAATCGAAGAACCTATGGACTACATGCGGATGTCCAACATGAGGAGAAGACTCGTCATGGACGTCCAACATGCTATAAAAAAGGGAGCAATGCCTCTCTCTTAGAGCATGCTTGGTCCTCCCAATATTCTCTTTCCTTGAGAATTAAGAAGAAAAGAAGAATCTAGAGAATTCACTTCTCATACACATCTACTCTTCTTTCCCTACACATCCAACTTGATCAAGCCCCTTGCATAGACAAGATCAAGAAGACAACATCGACGTTTGTGGAAAGGTACATGACTCATCATCGTGCCCACGAGAGAGATAAGCATGAATCAGACTTGATTCATAACGTCTCTTGCTTTAGATACTGATGAATATGTGACTCATATATTAATCTTAGCTTGAATATCTAAACAAAACATCAAATAAATATCTTGAACTTCAGTAAATTAACTAAATATAACTCTCAATAAAAATGGACTAATAGTGTAAACAAAACATGAAATAAATATAACTCTCATGCTTTCAATTTATGACTAGTTGTTGTTGTTGGGCACCCTCAAATGACGACCTCAGTTAATGGTATTTTTTATATTTGTGCATTGTAATTTTTTTCTTAGATCCACAAACGGTTATTTTTTGGATTCACATATCTACTCGCCAAATTTGTGTAATTGTAAATCATCTCTTATCTTTTTCTAAGAAATTACAAAATGAAAGTTATTATATATTGTAGGGGATTGGGAATGTGATGTTAACCACTTGAATTGTTGTTATCTTTTTTACAAAAAAACTCATCTCTCATTGCTCAATCACAGGTCATATGTTTCCCTTTTCAAAGTTTTTGTTGTCATTATAATTAGTTTTGTATTTGCGATAAGAATATTTTATGGTTAGATTATGAATAACCATCAAATAATCTTTTAGATAACTTATTTTGTTTTCCGTAAAATTAAATCTTTATTATTTAATTTAGATTTCAAGATTAATGCTAGTTGTGACTGAGAAGTTATTTTATTAACATATATATGTTTGGATCTTGGATTATTAAAAGAAACTATCAGCGAAGCATGATTACCACTGTCAAATAAAAAAATTGATGACTTGCTTATTTTTCCATAAGTTTTATTTTATTGTCTATTTAAATCATGTATTATTTTTATTATAATTAATTTTTTAGTGCTTCTTGCTTTAATATTATTATTCTCTAAACTTATTTTTCGGCCCATACGATATGGAAAATAGATATTAAGAGAAGAAACTCTCAATTTTTCTAAATATTTGTGTTATTGTAGTCAATAGATATATGTCCTTCTGTGCTTGCACGTTCTCACAAATCCTAACTTAAAAAAACAATGGCGACATTTTTTTGCTAGCTATTGCCCATAGCTTTTGTTTGTATTTGCGTTCCTTGAGTTGCATTATATTCATAGATGTCTATTTCGATTATATAAATTATTTTTTATAATTTTAATTCATTACTTATTATTTGATGCTCGTTGATCATAAACATACATTGTTCTTTGTAAAATTTAAAGAACTTTATTTATAAGAAATTTACAAATAAAAAAATAAATTATTTTTTATAAGGGCCCTTTTCTTCTCTTCTGCCTAGGGCCCATGAAATGTCAGGGACGACACTGATCGTATGTACGGTGAAGGTGTGGAGATAAGCAAATTAATGTGAAGATCAATATGTGTAGTGTAATAAATAAGAGGAAAAAGAAAGAGGGATGGCACGTGGATTATTTGACGATCAGGAATGCAATTGGGGACAGAATTAGGTCCTCAATGGAGCTTATTGTGCTCCGGGTCTTCTCTTGACATGTGTGGTGAGGGCGTGAAGCTCGAGAAGCAATGGAACAATGGCTGCAACACGATCAAGAGTGTCTTGGCTCTAGCCAGACTTGAACTCGATCTTCGCTCAACTTCTCTCTCTCTCTCTCTCATAGGATGCAAGGAAGGGGCTCGGAGCAAAGTCGCACAAGGATGGATAGCTGGAAACTAACGACCTCCGAGGTGTTTTGTTCAGAGAAGATGTTGGCGAAGGTGATGGTTTCAACTAGGTGGAGGTTGTTGTGCTGATGAGGAAGGCCATGGAGAGAAGGTTTGCGCATAAGAGGTTGGAACAAGCAAAAGATTGGCATCGAAGTGCGGAGAAGAGGATACACAAGGATGGGGTAAATGGGAGAAGAACCTCCTATATGGATGTTGTCGCACACGGCAGGGAACAAGGTGATGAATCCACGTTTCATCATCTTTATTCTATCATTTTGGCCTTAAAAACCCTAGTAAATGTGTGTAAATAGCATTAACTCATGCATTTTAGCATTCATGCATATGTGTGTAAATACTGTATAAAATACGGTTTTTAATACCAAAATTATAGAATAAAGAAAAGAAAAGAAAAAGAATAAAGTATTGTAAATATTTTATGATCCGAAATCCCGAGACCTAGGCATCTCGATGAATAGGTCGACAAGGAATAAAGTAGGGGGAGATAAGGGCTAAAATACAATAAAAATACCTTACATTTCATTCATTCTTTATTCATTTTGGGACCTATTTTTGGTTCCACTTTTTATACCTCAAATGAAGAAACTTTGTACATGAAAGTTGTAGATAATTAAATAAATAAAAATACAAAATTGATTTTACTCAAAAGTAATACACAGATAAAATGTTATGGTCTGAATAAAAATCCAGAATCCCAATTTCCTAGACCAGTATCTCACAAATGAAAACTCCAAATGCATCAAACTCACCTTTAATTGTATATAATTCAAAATAAGCTATTTAATGGCGGTGGTTTCGTATTTGGCGGAGCTACGGTTTGAAAGTTGAGTTTTGGACCCCTATTGTATACTTGTACAGATTAAAATATTCAATTTATTATTTATTCATTATTTCTATATTTTTATATTTTTATAATTTTGTAAATATTACTTATAATATATTTGTATATTAAAATCAGAACAAAAACTCAAAGAAAACTCAAAATAAAATACTTGTATATAAAGTACATAGGTATTATACCTGTAAATATACCTACATAAACTATACTTTTATTTTATTAAGTATACAAATCACTTCAGAAAAATAAAATAAAAATATATTTATGTGTATAAAAGTATTTTATAAATTTACAAAATAATAAACAAAATTAAATAAATTAAATATATATAATAAAAAAAATACTTAAATAAATAGATATAGATACCTCTAAGGGGTATAAATGGTAACTTGTAATTATTAGCCTCATAAAAATAAATAAAAATCATAATAAAATAATTTATAAAATAATAAACATTTTTTATTTTGTAACCATAATTTAATAAATTGATTTGCTATTTTTAATTGAATTTACAAATGTTTTTCCCAGGGATTTTTGTGGTTAATCCACGTGGACCAATCAAGTGGAAGTTGACCCGCTGGTCAACTCCCTGGTCTGCACCTGCAGCCTGTCAGCTGCGTTTTGAGCCATTTTCTCGGAATTTTAGAGCTCACCTCATTCACATTTTGACCTCGGGCCCTTCTTCACTTTTTCTCCCCATATAACCATGATACACGCCCAGTACTTTCTTTGGTCTTTGGAGCGAAGATTTGCTCGATAAACCTCGATCTTCATGCCTCCTCGCCCACTCTCTGCCCAATGTTCTGAAGCTTGTCAGACTGCGTTTTTTTGGCGTTTTCTCCGAATTTTGGAGAGCGCGTCTTCCACCATTTGGCATTGCTTCCTTCTTGACTTTTGGTCACCATATATTGAGGATACACGCCCATGGTTGTTTTTGGGGAGTGCATCACTGGTGTGCTCCAGAAGCACCGTTCTTTGTGCCCCATCGACCACTCTTTAAAAAAGACCTCCAATCCTCCATTTCAATTTTGAACTCCTTTTGCCCCTTCCTCCTCCCTTCTTTCATGTGCTGAGGTTAGAGGGAGGTGACAGCAACTTCACCTCGCCTTTAGGAGGAGCGGAGGAGCGGCGCGGAGGCGTATCCACCCCCATCTCCGGCCCTTGGCCGTGAGGTTTATCTCTTGGTTCTTCCAAGCCAATCGAGGTCGTCTTTGCTTGTTTTCCTCTATTTTTCTTTGCTGTAGACTAGTTGTAGTGTAACCTTTTATTTCCTATATTTGTTGGCTTGATTTGTGCTCCATTCATCATCCACTTCCCCCTCGCCGGAGCTAGCTCCGGCGAGTCCATTTCCGCCACCTACTCCATTCGATCACCCACATTTGCCCTAGGACCGTCTACTGTTGTAGTTGTGTTTTATTTGCAGGTCCCAGGGGTCAAGAGACTCCATCTGGAGTCGGATTTTGCCAAGGAACGAGGTAGCTGGAGCCATAACTCATCCTCGACGCCGTGGTGGCCCTCCGGTGGTCTTTCCACCATTTTGACGCCGCCGACAGCTCGAGGGGCTCTCCAGGAGGAAGCGCGGCATTTTGGGACTTCACTGCACGTCGGAGGGGAGCGGATAGGCCGGTGAAAGTTCGTCTTGGCTGGCGAGCTTCCTTGTTCTTCCATCACCCTCCGCAGCCGTTCGACCGCCTCGGGCGTGGGTATTTTGCGCCATTTCCCCCGCCATTTTGTGTAATGTTTATTTAGGACTCAAAGCATTCATCTGTAGTTGTATACTTTTGTATAATTTGCACTTTGCCCCTTGAACTTCGCTCTATTTTCATTCATGCCCTTGTTAGGCCTTGTATTTTTGTATACTTTCCCTATTTATTTCATGCATCTAGAAAATTCGAAAAAATCTCAAAAAATAGAGTTAAGCTCCTGCTGCATTATAGTATCTCTCCATATTTTTATTTTCCATATTTATTATATTTTAATATTTATAAAAAACCAAAAACACTCATTTTCAGCACTGTTTGCGTCATAAAATACCAAAAAAAATATAAAAACACAACAGAAAATTCCCAAAAAATATATTTTGCTTATCTTATTGTGTTCTAACTCCAGTCCAAAAATCATTAAAAAATACAAAACAAAACTCCTAAAAATTAGAAAAGCCCAAAAACCTTCCTAAAAATCTAAAAAATCCTAGAAAAATCCTAAAAATATAAACTCAATTCCTGTAGTTTCTCTATTTTATTCTCTTTTGTGGAAAATTAATTTGAGGAATTTTTGACACTGTTTACTATTTTTCATCCTCAATTTAATTTCGGCCAGCAACTTTTATTCACTGTTTTCTTTATTTAGCCCTTTAAAAATATCAAAACATCTTGAAAAATACCTAAAAATCATAAAAACAGTAGAAAAATATAAAAAGACCAAAAAGACTTTATTTGCTAATTTTTGAACATTTTTGTCTGTTTTTATAAATATCTCTTTCTCCCTTTTATTACATTGCTTTTATATTCCAATATAGAAAAAGAAAATATAAAAAAATATAAAATATAAAAAGAAAATATAAAATCAAAAAAATTAAAAATCAAAATACAAAATACAATTTAAAAATTAAATAACAAAATTAAAAAAATTAAAGACCCACAAAAAAAATAGCGTAGTGGACATTTGATCACATACACACACATTTTGAGCATTTTTGCCCCGATCTAGCCTTTCTGCTCCCTGTGTTCGACCTCTACAATACTTGCACTATACACATCTTTGTTGTAGAGTTATAATAAATTTTAACTCCGCACATTTACTTTCATTGCTTGAATTACTTGTTGTGGGTTAATTGTTGTTTGAAGTCCAGGATTTCGAGCGGTCACCGCATCGACTGCGGTTTTGCCTTGTGAAACCGTACGACCCTCGAATTCTCGCTTCAACACAAGGAAAGGTTGATAATGAAGCTGAGCCATTTGATTATTTGATGAGACAGTTGAGATGAAGGTGCAGTTGGATTTAACATGATCGCCTGATCATTTGATCAGATGTCCTCTGATGAGGCATGTGTAAGTGACTGCAAATCGTATGATTGAAGGAGCAGATGACTGAGAAAGAACACGTAAGAGGAAAGGGGAGCGGGTCACATGGCACGTCCAGAGGCGACCACATGGCCCAATAAAAGAAAAGAAAATTAATGAATAAAAAAAGTAAATGAAGTAAATTAAAAAGTGTTCTACATGAAAGTTGTGTATCTTTTTGAGATCTACAACTTTCATGTAGAACTCAAAATGAAAATACATCATATATACATAGTAGGATTTTTGTGGATATTTATTTGCAATAAATAAAAATCTATTTTACTTATTTTGCATTTTTTTGATAATTTTAATATGATTTTATTTACACTATATTATGTATATTATTAATCTAATTTTAGATGTTTTTGCAGATGAATGGAAAAACATGAAATAAAAGGAAACACATAGTTAAATATGTACAATATTTACAAGATGATCTGATGCATTGGTTATTCATATTAATTAGCATTATTTATATACATAGTGTGTATTGTTAATTTAATTGAATTAATGGGTTTAATTGTGAATTTGCTTTTGATAGAGGACTAAGATCTCATTAATAAGATTTTGAATTTAGGATTCATCAACCGCTCGTAAGAAATTTCGGTGGGGACGCTGACCCTTTCTCCCCCTCAGGGGATCATGCACCTGCTCCACCCTAGAACCAACCCCTCTCCAGGCTTGCTGACCTGGCAGAGCGAGACCCCCATTCTAATAAAATATGGTACGACAGGAAGGGGTACATACGACGATTCTTCAACGTGGGTCAAATGATTAGGATTCAAGAGATATCAACATACTAACATAATCTTCGCATTTATTTGTACTGAAAAACTGTGGAGTCTGGATCTCTGGTGTCTCTCGGACACTGGCCGCAAGAGCTTTGTCGATGGCAACTTCCAGTGACAGTTGAAGATCTCTTTCTTTTACTTTCATGCCCTTCGCGTCATTCAATTCCAATCATGCACCTTCCTTTCTATTCAATTATATCTATTTTACATTTTTTTAGCCAAGTGAAATCATATACATATTTAGGATTTGGGGGTAAATTTTAAGATACATCAGTTATGGGTGTTTACATTTGTTTCTGCGGTAGTGTCAGGTTGTGTTTAGTGGTTTTTTTAGTAAAGGATTATTCACGAGATTTGAACTCCTATCATTTGCATGGAAGATATACTGATCTACTATCATATTATTTATAGAGTAGTGTGCCTTCTACTCTTTGGTTAAGCAATTTTTCTAGTTTTGGAGTGAGCAAGTATATGGAGACTACAATGGAAATTGATGTTGGATCCCACTTTGAATGTAAGGCCTTGCAGTTTTTTTTCTAGCATTAGAGTTGGAAGCACGTATTGGCGCATCTCTACTTTGAGTAGTTTCTTCTGCTTTATTTTGCTTAGAAGCATCCACATCTTTTGCCGAATCAATATATCTAAAGGCCTCATAATCTAGGCCTTAATGAAGTCGACTTATTCGATAAAATAGTCACAATTTGATGATTGTAATCAAGAAGGATATATTTTATCCCTTAAATTAATGATTTTATAATTGTCTCTCTTAGATTCTACAGTATCAGTTATGCTTCTCTGCATACGTCACATAGTATAACACAAATCATGGAGAATTTTCATAGTCGTGGTAACTTTTACTTTCTCAAAATCTTACTTAGATTGAATACAATCAAGATTTTTATTTAAATATCCTGATGATAAACTTGTAGCCAACACAACTCGTCATCGTCACCTACATTAATACAAAGTTTAGAAACAAATATGATTGATTGAGATTGCCTTGTATAACACACTTTTCATCAACGATAGTATTCAAAGCGATAATTTGTAATATTTTGTCTAACAAATGACATAAACAAATAACAGTCTCTTTCGCTGTCAAAATAATTAAAATTTTATCTGATATTGATGACTCCTGAAATACGATGTCATGTGAGACGGCTGGGAAATCTACTCTCCACATCAATCTTTTGATGAAATCGCTTGAAATTGTTTGATATTTTCAAATAATACAATCAATAAAATTGATCATCCATTTTTCTACCTGCACATCCATTAAATCTGTCAATTGATAAACAGCTTATTACGACGTAATGTCAAGTACACAAAAATAATGTTCTACTTAATAAATGATCAAGCAAATTCTGCAAAGATACAAATTCGGAATGTCATCTAAATGAAATACATAGTGCACCAGTGAGCTTTAGACGGGCATTCGCTTCCTATTTAGAACTTATATTTGTGATTATGACATTTTAACGCAAGTAATAAGAATTACTTAAAAGGAGAATTAACTTCAACGTAGACCAATGTATTCGAAATCGGACCTGACACCAAACTGGCAACCTTACTGAAATGGTTAGGTCGGATTGAACAATGTAATCAAATCGGTTCAACCGATTGATGATATCATCATTATTTAAAATCGAATTAAATCGGACCGATGAGAAAAAAGTGGTTGAATCGATTAATCAAACTGAAATGAAGTAATATATATATATATATATATAATGTACACTTAAATATACTTGAAATAGAAATAAAATGCATAGACAATGTATACATTTCACACTATACATAAAATATTTTTTGTATGCACCATTATATATATATTTTGAATTATATGCTTTAAAACAAAATACAACCTATTATATGCAAAAAGTTGTGTTAGAGTAGTTAGCTAGGAGTTTGAAATAAATAATCACAGATCATGGATTCAACTCCCACTACTAGAATTATTTTAAATAACTTAAAATTAATTTTGATTCAACTTCGGTTGAATCTTATTAAATTAGGTTAAAAATAATAGGTTGAACTGACAAATTGATTGAAATTTGAATATTCGAACCGAATCCTAAAAGAACCGATTAACCAGAGCGATCCAAGCCTGGATCACCCATCGAACCGGTCGAAATGGCCGATCTGGTCCGGATTGTAAAGCATTAGCGTAGACAATGTTCACCCTTTCGATGATTTAAATGTGAAATTAAATTGTAACCTAGAGAAATTCAACGAGGTTTTGATAAAAAAAAAAGATGCATTAAGATAATGGGGAAAAGGAGCCTACCTCGGCGGGTGTAGGTAACTCCCTACACCCGGCCTAATTTTTCATTATATTTTGATTTTTTTGAAATGAAACCTTGGGGGATTTAGATCACTATGTATCACCATGTTGTCATTCCAAATCCAACTTAATTTGAAACTTCTATCATCTTCATCAAGACTACCAAATTTTAACGGTCTTCATCAAGACTACCCAAATACAAATATGAATCAAATCTTAAAAAAGGCTAGAAGGATCCAAGGCATGTCCAATGAGTTAGGATGCCGAGAGGATTTACCTCTAAAATAGGATGGAAGGTTCAAGGCGAATTCAACATGACACAAATTATTAGTGTTTCCTAGATTACTTAAGGAAAAAGAATATATTTTATTGTAGAAAAATATCGATGTGGCTTCAATCGAAAAATCTGCCCAAGTATACTTTCCATGGAATGCAAAGACACACACATATTACACATACACA
This sequence comes from Ottelia alismoides, assembly GCA_037367405.1. Classification (NCBI taxonomy): domain Eukaryota; kingdom Viridiplantae; phylum Streptophyta; class Magnoliopsida; order Alismatales; family Hydrocharitaceae; genus Ottelia; species Ottelia alismoides. The sequence continues at coordinate 4,583 of JAZKJV010008972.1, read as the reverse complement.
CATGCACACGACTGTTGAGTTCAAGTTACATCTGATTAACTCAAAATTTGTCCGCAAAGCAAATGCACAAGAGTGCACGTAATATAACAAATTTATGAGAAAAATTTGAAAACTAAAAATATGATATTAGTATTTTACTACTATATAAGTAAGCTTAGAGAATAAAATCAAAGAAAAAGACCAAAATCCCCCTCTTGGACATATATTAGTCTACACAATAGTTAAATAAATCAAGAATATTTGTGATTTTTTGCAAAGCGCACACTAACCACAATTGACTTGATTCTATAAGGATTAGTTCAATGAAATTTGAAAAAAAAAACAAAAATAAGGAAAAAATGCTAATGTCTACTTCTACACATGGAACGATAAACCCTAGTTGTCAAAATGCTAAGGTTAGAAGTTAAGTTTCTTGGACATATGAACTCGTATTGGACCGTGTTAAGCTATCAATTTGAACACCAAAAATATCAAATTTAACAAGTATTCTCAAGATAAACTAAGGCTATTTGTGCAAAATTAGATTTTGACTCTCAAAGGTATTGATACCCATGTATTTAGACATGTATACAATTAATATAAACAACCAATACGACAAATAAAATATGCACATATTTTTGTAAATAGCCTTGTATATATGTTATATAAAATATATAAAAATCACATTAAGGATAAATAAAATAAAATAGGGAACTTAATTTATAGATAAATTATACATATGGTCCACTAACATTGATCTTAAAACCACTTTTAAGTTAATTAATAAGTTCCCAATAATGTTTACTAACTAGAGGAAACTGGGGCTGCCTCCAAGGGGCAGTCAACATGGCTTCTATCCTATTTTTTTCACGTATTCTTTTAATTTTTTTTCAAAAATACCATCATGAGCTTTCATCACTATATCCCTCTAATATGTCATTCCAATTTCATAAGAAACGAGGACTCATATACCCTCCATGCAGAACAAGTCGATTATAATAATTTTAATACCGTTAAAATTAAATGTTCTAGATAGAGGACATAGAAGTCTCTGTTTCTAACGAAAATAAAATGACATATTAGAGGGATATAATGATGAAAGTACATGACAATATTTTTTAAAAAAACAAAAACTACATGGAAAAATGGGGCGGGACATCCCTATTTTCCTCTTACTAAATAACAAATAATGTTAAAAATAAAAATATAAAATAAAAAAATCATCCCACCTCTTTCCCTAGGCTAATGGAGAACATCGAATTGTCCATGCATATTTTCATTAGAGAATATACTGTCCTTACTTTACTAGTGTGATGGATGAGATTATCTGCTCATAGGATACTGTGATTCACTATTGTTAGCAGTGTGCTTCAAAAGGGAGTGTCCTCTAAAGTACTTTAGAGAATGCAGTCGAGAGATAAATTTCGGGTGAAGAATAAGGAAAGGAAGTACTTAGTAACACTTCAGGTTGGCAATGACGCCATCGCGTTGGTAAGGTAAGCATATTTACTTTGATTCATTGAGTTTTCTTAAAATCAGCCAAAGTTCATTTTATTTTCAATTTTATTGATTTTTGGTCCCAGGAGTTTTGTTTTGTGGCAACACTTGTCACCACAAGGAGTACTCTCCTACCATCAGCCTTGTGGTCAACCCCCCATTCTCCATGTCTCGTGGCACCTTAACCCCCCATTCTCCATGTCTCGTGGCACCTTTTGATGAAAACGAACAATCAAATACGGATGCAGATGTGCAATTGACCACAAAATACAGAAGAACGCGAGGCAACAAATTAATCGGACCTCAATGGAAAACGAATCCAAGGTCCGTAGACCTTGTTAAGCGGTCTAGAGCAGTGTTGGAGCTCAATCTCCTTCGGATCTATAGCAACGACCAGTGCTAATCGGACCACCATTCCCAGGCATATCCTCCACCATTTCCCCAGTTCTTTCATCATCCATGTAGTTTCTTTTTTCCTCTTTCCTATTCCATCTTAAAATTTCTTAGATAAGAGCCCCATCTTCCACAAATTCTGATTGTGCCCAAATTCGTCATAATATCCTTCACATTCTCCGATAATTGTTCCTCCAGTAAATTCCTTCTTCGCCACTCATCTAATCTAATCTTTGACCACTCTTTGGATCGAGGAACATGTCCTCTGCCATTTTCCCATATCAGAGGCCCATAATTCACCCTTCGCTTTAACTTGGCTGAGAGTTCACTGGAGCTCTGCTACTCACCATTGTTAAACCTGCATTCAACCTCAGAACTCCACCTTGAGTGCCAAGACCGCTTTGCAAGGAACCTCGAACCTTCCGCCTATCTCAGGCTGTTGAGCCGCTTGAGGATTGCAGGTTCTTGGAGCATTGATTGACCAGGATGAGAGCTTCCAAGTCTTTGACCAGCTCCATTCGAACTCTTTGTCCATTCATTTCAGTCAACGTCGGGCTTCGTCGAGGCCATTTCCAGGTTGCCGAGGTTGAGGTAACCGTCACGAACCCTTCCTTGATCCGCTTGGAGCACTAGGCCATCTCCAAGGCCTCTCTGAAGCTTCCACTCGTTTAATGGAGCTCAGCCCCATCAACCATCTACAGAGGAGCTCGGCTAACGAAGATGATCCCAACTATCGAATTCAGACATGACACACCCATCCCAATAGTCCATCCATAGTGCTTTGTGGAAGCATCAAGGCCGACTGATTGGAGTGAGAGGGAGCGCATAGTGGCGCTTAGTTCAGCTGATGCGCCTCATGTGCAGTTGATGCAGCATTTCTACCAAGTGCTCTTAAAGCAATTTGCGACAGTGTCAAGTAATGGAATTACCTATCAAAACAAGAAAGATAGGAAGATGTGGTTATAAGTGGGTAATTTTTATTTAATTTGGGCAAGCTCCAAAGTTGAACTCAAGGATGCAGACTCAATAAAGCTATCCAGGTGTGGTTTAGGAGGGATGTCTATTGAGCTCGAACTCAGCTTGTGAGCCCGTCTCGAAAACTTATCGAGTTCGAGCTCGAGTTGGGTTTGTGACTCGTTAGGATTATCGAGTCGAGCTCAAGTTGGGTCATTCCCAACTCGATAACTCGACTCGATAAGAGCATAAACTGGGAACATGTTTAGTCTCACATTGGTTGAGCTTGAGAAGTGAAGGCGACATAATAGCTATATATACATACCATCTCCTCCCTTATACAAATCATACCTTTCTTGGCATTTTGATTTATATCTGATTTGTGGGTTATCGACCTACAAGATATTCAATTATTTTTTAGGTGACGGGCCCACCACTAAGCTTGTTTAATACTTACTTGGATCTTGACTTTTTGAACTCGACTCGTTAATAGGACTCGTGAGCCAGCTAGAAGTCGAAGAGTTCGAGTTCAAGCCAACTCTCTAGGACTCGATTCTTATCGCGCCCGAGTTCGAGCCAGATTTCTTATTGAGTTCAAGCTCGAGTTAGGATTGACTCAAGTCCTTGGGCTCAATAGACATTGTGTAGGCAAGTAACTAATCAAATTGGGAGATGTTTCTAGGTTCAATCAAACAATGGAATCAAAATGCATCTACAAATTAAGCCAACGTAGGAATGGCATCCTGATGCATTTTTTTCATGTTTAAAGGATTTTTTTTACTTTGTACTTTTATTAATGTTTTTTATTTAATTATTTTTACTTTTTTCAATATTCAATTTTAGGATATTTGAACAAGTTAAATTATGAGAAATAAGTAGAAAAATTAAGAAAAGACATTTTTTGGGTTTTGAAAAGCCTGTTTTAAAGTGTTTTTATGGTTTTAGTAAAAATAAATAAGTTAAAAATAATTATAAGGCTTAACATATGGGAACAAAAGTTGGGGTAAAATACGAAATGATCATATCAATAATTAAGTGTAATTTTTTTTAAAAAAAGAGTATCTAAAAACACATAAAATATGCACTTGATTTTTAAAATGTTTGGAATTTATGAATTTGTTTATATAAATTATGGAGGTTTGTCATTATTTTTAGCATTTTTGATAAGCACAAGGAATTTTATGTAAAATTTTGGTTGCTTTGTACTCAAATAATATATACAACTCTAACTTTTTTATAGTTTTTTTACAAGAAAGAAAGTTGCTAAGAATTTTTATAGTGAAAATAGGATGTGTTTTGTTTTTAAATAAACATCAAATGTAATAATTTTTAAAACTAACATTTTGGAAGAAATAATATAATAATGGAAGATATTAACCAAAGGAATTTGCAAAATGACATTTCGAAAAGTCCAAAACAAAAAAAATATGGGTTATTTTTAACAATTATAAGAAATTGAATATTACAAAAATGGAGGGTTTGTTCTTTTGAGGGATTGGGTTTTATCATGATTTTCCCCGGACCAAGAAATAACTCTTATAATCTCACCAAATAAAAACTATAAATAAAAGACCAATCCAAATCAAATAAATATATTCTCAAAAGTTTGCTATTGATACAAGCTCATCAAAATTTAAAAGCACTAAAAACCACTAAGAAATGAATTTTTATGGAATTTTGAAGTTGAGGGACTAAAATGTAAAGAAAATATGCTAATTTTTTTGTACTAAATAAAAACTATAAATAAAAGACCAATCCAA